>JAUTXW010000453.1:0-213078 GCA_030620095.1 Kuschelorhynchus macadamiae | reverse complement strand
ATTCAAAAATTATACTTTTTATGCTGCCCAAAATGGCTCCTGAATTCGGCATTATTAAATTTCTGTTAAAACTATAATGCCAGTGATACCCGCGGTAATGTTAAGAATCTTCTTTATCTCGAAATAACGAATAAGCTCGAATTCAAATTTAAGGAAGACTGGGAATTAATCTGGAAACAAGCGTAGACATCCCAAGGCGATAATTGCAAACATGTGACAAGGTTTCCGAACTCTAATCTTTATTATTGAGATAATTTGAAATTAAAATTGCAGACGCCTTGAACCCTTGCGTATTTCTCAAATTTTCGAATGACTAAACCAAACCAACATAAATTCACTTTTCAAACTTTTGTACGGATTTGATCAAGTTTGTCAGAAATGGTCACTTACAAAAGTTCGTAAAAACTTAAATTTTCGCTAAACTATTAGCGCTTGGAAAGAAAAATAAAACCCGACCCAGTATTTAACCATCGGAAAAAGCTTAATTAAGTTTCAGTTAAGAAAGTTCCGCTGTAGCTTTCTTATTAAGCACGAACAGAGAATCGAATAACTATTTTCCAGCAATTTCCTTTGTCAAGAGTATCGGTGCAGAAAAACAAACCGTTTTGCATGAAATCGGTTTCATCTGGAGCGCTGTGTGATGATATTTACATGCCTAGGAAATTTGCTTCAGTTTGAAAGTGCCACGCCGGCGAAAACCGACAGGCGCAAATAAATTGACACGGATTAAACTCCAGGAAAAAGATTTTTTAAAAAACATTCCAACAAAAATCTTTTTGAATCTAGGTATCCAATAGATTCAATTAATGTATTTATACATTTGTGGAAGCAATATTCAATATTTGCTAATTAAATTCCAGGCAATATGAATTGTCAGTTATAATTTTTATACCACCTTGTATACTATAATATTAATATTTTCAAAAATAAAGAATGCAGGATTTTTAGATTTTTATTTAGTAATAGAAATTTATGTTTTCTTACGGTGAATCCCCTGACATATATTTCATTTATGGATATGCACGATGCAATTCCCACGAGGCAAGAATTGGTTATATGGGATCTGTTCGACATCCAACGAATGAATGTATATATGAAAAAAAATGTCTTACTGGTATTGATTTTATACTCAATATCATTTGTGGTAAGGATCTTTTGTGTTTTACTAATATTTTCGTTTGTTTTAATATTGGGTTAAACATTAATATAAAAGAATCTATTTATCATATTCGTTCAAATTAAGATTCAAATGAAAATTGTCCCTGGAATTTAAAATGCAGCAAAAAACTTTATGAAACAAGTAATTAAAAAGATTGTGTATGCTTAAAAATATAAAGGACGTTAATGAAACTTTCAAATCTAAATGTTAGACATTTTGTGTGAATTGTTTCTATATCTGGCTCGTAGAATCATTTTTAAGTATGTTAAGATGTTGTAAATAAGTATTGTTGAAGTTACCATTTAAGTAACATTTTGCGTTCGACAACAAATTTGAGATTCCAAAATTTGAGTCCAGTAATTTGCTATGACGTATTAGTTAGGACCATGTTGTTTTCTTCCCACCAAGATTATGACTTGATATTTGTCACCGTCATAGGAAAGATATTAAAATACCACTTTAGATGTCAATCGAGGAAAAATATTTCTCAGAATTATACTTGTATAAAATGGATGCTGCACCTGCACTATATTGAATGGCATCAGTGAGAAAAAATAAAATACAGAACTTTCAAAAAAGAACAGATTTTTGAGCGGATTAAGCATAAACGAGTAGTCGAATACGATTACGTAAAGAAAACAATGGTTCAAATGCATTAGTTGTTAGGTAAAAAAATCTTCTTAATTCATTGCTTGTTGGACAATGCACGCCTAATGAAAAAAAAATGGTTATTTACTTGGTGGTAGAAGATGGAGGTAGGAGCATTATTAGGTAATTCATTTATCAGATTTTAATGACAAACGAAAAAATACGTGAAAACATGTTTTTATCAATTTTTGACACGACTTGTCTAAGTTGAGAGAGTAAATTATTTAAATTGGTTTTAAGGAAAATAAATTTATTTAGGGATGAAGCTGGCTTGACAAAAACGGTATTATAAACTCTCAAATTTTGTATATATTTCCTGATAGAACCCACATGCAAAAATACAAACCAAGCAACAAACAGAGTGAACAACTTGTTCGTTCAACGACAATGAAAAGTTGCATCAGTACCTTATTAAAGAATAATGGCCAAAATATTTGACAAATCAGTTATTTTGCTACGTAAAATAGCACGTGTCAGTGTCACAGAACACATTGTAGAATATACTCTACATATAAAAAGATAGAAATAACTAGTTTTAAATTTAAAAGCTACAAGAATATGTTCAATTTAAATCATGTGGGAGGAAAACCATACAGTTCCTTTCAGGAATGCCGACCCATAAAAAAATTGTACAAAAACTAGGTCATTCCCAATAACCGGTCAAAGAAAAATGTCTTTCAGAAGTCAGCCGCAGACTCGCCGAAGGAAGAACCTTCTTATAAATATTTAGAATATTAGAATGAAGAACAAAGTAAAAAAAATGCTTACCTTAAATAAGAGGATTCACCTGCATAGATATTACCTCATAAAAAAGTAAAACGGATTTTTTTACTGATCTGGGTTAAGAATAAGCATACGGATTTTAAAGAAACTAAATTGATATATAAAGCCGTTTCATCATGGCCACGTAGCTCAAATGCCCCACAAAATTTTACACAATTTATAATTTTGTTTAAAATATAACGAATTTTGGATACATTTTCATTAAAATTATAACAAAATTATAAAGTAAACCTAATAGGGTTTGACTGTGACGTTATTTTCTTATATTTCTTTTTAATTCACAAACAACGTAAGCAATAAAAGATTCTAATATAAAACGACTGTCGCTTCTACAGTCGTTTGAGTTTTTTATCTGTTCGTCAAAGTCAGTGTTAAAATAATATTGTCATTCATTCGAAAATGCCGTGAAATAACCAACAAGCTCAATTATTAAGTTTAAATGTGCTGGCATTTTCCAAGTTGGAAAAGCAGCTGCTTAGAGAAGGTTTACCAATTGACTACAATAATGTACTAATAAAGGCGTCGGAGGCATTAAAAGTAAGTCAAGCTACTTTGTCTCGCATTAAAAAAAATGGAGTTCAATCAGACGAGACATGTTCAAGCAACATATCAGAAAAAATAACGAAATACAAAACCAAAATTTCTGATTTTATGAAGAATAAAATTAGGGATACCATTTATATGATGTATGTTAAGAATACGTTTCAAAGGTCAGTTTACACAAGAAGCTAAATGAAGATCTCAGCGGGGTTCTTTTTAATTATTCCCTTTCTTCTCTGCAAAACTGGTGCCTAGTATTTGATAATATAACAATATAATAATAATAATAATATAGTAATATATATTATAATAGTATAATAGTTTTCGTTGATATATGTACCTTCATCTTTTTATTTCTTTTCCATTAGAATGTCCTTTCTTCGTGGCAATATTAATAGTATAGTAAAATAAATAACGGTATTCCATTTTCAGAATTTGTTGCGCTATTTCTAAATTAACTTAATTTTTGTGACTCTATACCATTTTCTTGTAACTATGCTCTAATACTTTGGAAATTATTTAAATAATTATTGTATTTATTACCTAATAAATCTATTATCTCGGTTTGCTAAAGAAATTCTTATTGGTGAAGGTCTGTGTAAAATGAAATAATTTAAAGCATAATACACAAAAGGTATACTAATTTTGAACCTATTTATAAGAAATGGATTTATGAACTCATTCATCAGCTTCTAATAAAATGCGATGCACCTTAACTGTTACTAAAGTATTGATGATGAAAGTTTTCCAAGATATACGTCCTTTTTAACCTGAATTACGTCACAGTCAATTCCAATTACGTTTACTTTAGATTTTTAAGAATCAGATGGTAACTTTTTCGCAAGGTGTAGTAGTAAAGGGGAGCTAGCAGTAGCCGGTAACTGGATAAATTAGCCAACCATCATTGGTTCAAGTCCAATAATAATGATAGCAAACAAAAGCCAAATTACATTATCTTAGTAGAGAAGTTGAAATGTAAATACTTTACAGAACTTTGGACGTTGTATGTATTACAAGTCATGCGCGTCATTCCACGTAATACCCTGTATAAATAAAGGCTTTAAGACTTCTTCTTACCTCCGGTCTCTTTAAAGAAAATACGAGCGACTATTTTATACTTATTTTTTAATGTGTTCAGGTAAATGATATAATTTCTTATGCTTGCTTAAATAATATTGTTTATATTATGTATCGAAACATTCCGTAGACAGACTAGTCTACATGTTGAGGTATGTAATTATATTAAATATTTGCTTTAATTAATTTAAAGTTAAATATTTTTATTCAGTTGCGAAAAAGCCAAAAAAAGATTTTGGTCTATTTTATACTTGTTACAACTTATTTGTAAATTTGATCAGTTTGCATTAAAGAGAAATCATATTATTGTTAACACTTTTTAATTTTCTGAAGGCTTGATTGCGTCCATGTTTTTTTCCTTCATTTTGAAACTAGACGATCCGTTTTTCCTGATTAACACCACCAAGAAGCGGAGTGCATGTTTTAATTAGTAATTTTTTTGTGATTTGTGCCATTATAGGTCACGCGACTAATAATATCGGATGGATTTCACAATTTTAATGATCTAGTTTAGTTCCATGTAAAAGGAAATGCTGTCGAAGTTCTTCTTGCTGAAAAATAAACCAAAACATCAAGTAAAAGATTTACACATGACGCTATTTTGTATGCAGACATATCTGACCCCAGGTTTTCTCTTGGTATTGGGCTTTTAGTAACACCAAAGATTTTTTAATTTAAACTAAAGTTTTTTACGTATCGCTGAAGACTATGACATTTCAGGATTATTTGATTACCTGGGACCTTTGGAATTTTTATGGTAAACTGTTGTTTTTCCCGACGTTTTTTGGCGTTGGGACTACCGTTGGATTGTTCAATGCATTTGTACAGTTCAGATGCTTAATTCAGTTTAATTAATTATTATTATAATGGATATTTTTTTTTTGATAAATACATTTTTATATAATTTTTCAAATTCTCCAATCTTAAATTTTTTATGTCTGAGTGATTTCTAGCTTTATTAGTGATTTTAAACGTGTTTTACTTCCTTAAGTAAATTTAGTTGATTTGTTAATTGTTATAATCAAATTATTGTATGATCTTGGGTGTTGAGGTCGGAGTATACTGGGAAATATTTAAGTTTTTCTCAGTAAAGTTTGCTATTCACTAATACACCAACCTTTTATCACAGCTAAGTAACTTTTCAGCACAGCTAGTACTATTATATCTCAATTAATGTAGTTCTACTAAATATTTTTAAGTTCAAAATAATCAAACATATATGGGGTTTTTAGTTCGCATTAGGTTTTGGCAGTCAAGATAAATTATATATTACACTTCTTACAGTTTAACTATTTTGCCAATTTTTTAGTTGTGTTTTTATTTTCTGCCACTGACAATCATATCGGTTATTAAATATAAAATAATTATAGAATTATTCCCAAATATAACGATGGTATTTTTTGTTTTACCTTAATGATTACAAATTTAGCTTATTTCAGTGTAATTCTCCTTAACTTTTTCTTATGTATTTGAGTGGAGGCATAAGACCTAATTCTTTACATCTGTGCTTCGTGTTTGTCAAAAAATTTCAAGAAAAGTGCATAAATCACAGTTGTATATTTTGAAAACTAAATAACCGAATACTGGTTTATTTTTACTTTCAACAGAAAATTTAGTGTTGTTTATTCTATGTAAATATTCTGATGCTTGTGTTAGTTCAATATAATTAATTTGATTTTATAAGACTAACCTTTGACATATTTGACTACTAAGATTTAAATGAAATTTCATTAATTTGACTTTGGCAAAATTTAAAACTGGATATAGCTAGAGTTTTTGAAAGCTTTTATTTAACTTCACTTTTATGTTAGTTAGTATATTTGGGACAAAACTAGTCATTTTTGAAGCAGTTCTCGTTATCGGAATTGACTGAGATTTGGTATACATACATAAACTTCATGACAGTACAATATTATGGTATCTAATCGTAAATGTCTTATACAGGGTGAGTAATAAAATAATGCTAAAAACGAAAAAACAGTTCCCGTTAACGAGATTGAGTGAGATTTAGTATACATAGATAAACCCGATGACAATAGAAAATTATGATGTCCAATTAGTCCAATAGTGAATGTCTTATGCAAGGTACGTAAAAATAATGGTAATATATACAAAATCAAATACATTCATATTATATTATACAGAGGATTTTATTTAAAATATCAATGTCGATTCTTAATTTTTACATTCCAATTGTACTTTGTTTATTTTGTTGACAGATTCAGATGGCTCAGGTAAAACCAAAGAACTTTTATATTCAACATTTTCTTCTGTCTTGAATAATAAACTCTGTAAGTGGGTATCAAAAGAATGTAAACACCCTGTAGATATACAATTTTGCGTTATCTTTTACTGTCCTAGACAGAAGAGAGATTTCAATATGAGGAAAATTCCGGGTAATTGGATAGAACTGATTTCTAAAAGATTTTAGCCAAATATTCTAAAATCTTCTAAAGTCTCTAAAATACTAGAAAATACAGTGTTAGAGTACCTATCTGTAACTAACATGATAACTGTTCAGTACACGCAGCTGGTAGATCGAACAACAGCATGGAACAAAATATTGTTTGGTTATGGAGTTTAGGTAGTTTTGACCTTAATCTAATCAAAACACGTTTAAGGTAATAAAAATAAATAAAGAAAATCATTTCTTACCCTCAAAATCTCTACGAGTTTAGAGACAAAAATAAACGAGTGTCGGAAGAAAATATACTAAAATATAAACAGTTTATTAAAACAAATTAAAATATTACAATGGTTGCCAAACATAACACGTTAGTGAAGATAAACAAAAAGTCTGGCATTAAATGAACTTTTATGATATTGTATTATACAATATATAGAGCATGCCCGTACCTCTATTAGACAAAGAGCTATCTAAAAATATGTAAATCATACTTGACGTTTGGCCTCTCTAAGAATTCCTTATACCACCCAGGCGGCACCAGCGTTTCCAGTCTCTTTTACTAGTACAATAGACTTATATTTTTATTATTTATTATGGTTTTATTGATAATTTTATTAACGCACCTGGTGCTACCTTAACGGGACGGTTTCACCCAACAGAACTCTTAAAATCTGATCATTTTCTTAAAAGCTTGAGGCGTGACGTCATCACTCTTGAAATAAACCCTCAAACTTTTAAGAAAATATTTTTATTTTTGAAAAGTTCTGTATTAATGTAAGTTTAATTATTTTTTACTTTTCAGCTAGGTAGTTAGTTTAAAAGCTTTTTTAAAAAATATTGTTTATATTTATTTTTAATGTGATTCTTTCTTGTTAGTGTCAAAATTGGATGAACGGAAAAATGTCCGAATTATTTTTAATTTAGCTTGTTTCTTTTGTATTTATTTTTTTTTACTCCTTAGGGTTTGATAATTAGGGACTATTATTAAAATAATTAGTCTTTCATTTATAGAAATTTTTTATAAATCAGTGAATCTGTTTAATATCTTTCTTTAACAACTACTAAGGTTGATCGAGCCTATAAAAATAAAAAAATCTTTTAGAATCTACGAGCCGCCTTCCAAAACTTTACTTACTGTTATGTGCTTCTGTATATAATAAATTAATCACCCAATAAAAAAAATAATAATGTATTTTTTTATTAATTTATTACAAATGATAATCAAATCCCTGCACCTAAAGGGCAGCTCTGTGTGTGCACGTACACTTTATTACGTCTTATCTTCCCGAAAAAAAGTCCCTAAAAATATGAGCAACATACGATAATTGAGACAAATTATCAATAGTCCTTAGCAATTCTCGTAAAAAAACTCGACTTGAAGATGCGCTTTTTGAATAACACCGTACATTTCAAACTGCGGTGAAACAGACGATACAGTGAATAAAAAGTAATTTTCCTTCCCTAACCAAAAATCCTCTTGAAATATTAAATAGAATATGACAAAAAAGGTTTTTCATAAGATCCTTCTTTTATATATTTTTACACATCCTTTTTGAATGATGATTGGGTCCTTTATACTTTCTCGAATTTGTGTTTCTACATTTGCATAAATATTCCTGAGGTGATTTAGAAAATCCCCTCGTCTTTTTCGTCGCACCATTCTTTTTCATTTTTTCCTCGTTATTTAATATGATTAGACAGTCACATTCGAGATATAAAAGGGTTCTTGGGGTAAATGTTAGAGAAATTTCCATAATATTTATCAGATTTACATGAACATTTTGACAATATGAAGATAATGCAAGCAACCTTTTTAACCCATTTTGAACATAGTTGTGAGGTGATTATTACCACTTTATAAATATACTTAACAAAACATCGTTAAAAAGGATGTTTAAGAACAGTGCATTATAGTAGACATAATCCAAAGCTTTAAATACATCAAGGGTTACATAGCGATAATCACGGAGTAAAATTCGATTAATTCTTCCGAAGTGGGTTAAAAAGGCAAGAAAAATAGCTGCAGATTTTTGAGGTTGAAAGGATTATAAGAGACCTTAGAAGTCTTTTAAAGTAATTAAATAGATCTGATATATGTAGTACTTTTCACTTAAACCGCCATTTTGTTTCGACATCTTGGATTATCAGTTGATTCCTAGATAATAGTTGATTTTTGTACAAAACTTTAGCTAAATCAGATAAGTAGTTTTTTAGTAATAATTTTTTTAACATTTCACTAGGCCGCCATTTTGTTTTGTCGTTTTGGACTTTTACCAATATGTTACCAGGTTATACACATATGACCCTTAATTTTTGACCAAAATTTGTATTCAATCAGATGAGTAGTTTTTTTAGCTATGCTGCGACAGACAGACCGACCGACGGAAATGAGAAAACTTGTTTTTCGGCATTTAGGGATCCTGAAACGTAAAGATCTAAAAAATCTCTGTGGGTGATTTATTCACGATTACAATACTTTTACGAAGGAAGTACAAAGGACTTTGTGTTTTACGATTTTTCAAACTTTTGGAAAAAAAACAGATTCTTGTCATTTTTTTTAAATCGTTAAGTTTAACATGTAAGATAAATCACGTGACTAATTGTTTTATTGTAATTTTGCATTTTTTGAACCCAACCAACTTTTTGTCAACTCAAATTTTACTTAAAGCAATTACTTAAAAAAATCCCATATGATGCAGGCTTTACTGGTAACACTATATACGTTGTATTATCTGTATTTACGCTTTCTTTTATTTCCTGGTAAACCGGAAATTTTTGTAATGCTGAAAAATTCTACAGTTTTCGTATTTCACAGTGGATAATAGTGCAAAACAAAACAGAGGCCTAATAAAATGTTTTAACAGTATAAGAAACTGCTTATCTAATTGACAAACATAAGAATAAACTAGTATTTTTGGAGCGAATCCGATATGGCGGAATAAAATATCAGGTTTACAAAACAATCAGTATCGAAATACTAAGTATTCAATTGACACCAAATTTTAAAAGTAAATATAATGACGAAAAATTTTGGATAGTACTAATAAAATGTTAAGAAGATTTGAATCTAAACATTGCTTGCCGAAATGATTGCAAAGTTTGTACAAAGATCTAATGTTATATATAAATGAATTGGCACAACACAAAATGGCGAAGTAATGAAATGTTTAAAAAAATCTGTATCAGGTTTTATTGATAGTGAAACTTTTATTAAAAAAAAATGAAAATATAGGATTTACTTTTCTTTTCGTCGAGACAAAAATTTAATTATCAAATAAAACAATGGTGAAATGAGGAAATTTTCTTTTTCTATTTTGGTGTTTTCCTTATTATTTTATTAATAGTTACTAAGCTAGAAAATATGGTTGGGCTGATGCATTTTTTATTTATTTTTTTATTATTTTAATTTTAATAAAGGACATTTTAGAAAATTCCTGTCCTTTTAAATTAGTCTGGTGTAATAAAAAAATCATTTGTAAAAAAATCGTTTAATTGGCTTTACCCCGAACTTCCTTCTTTATGAATACTTCCTTTTAGCAAAGAAAGGATAATATTCGAATTGTTTAGTTTTGAACATAGTTATTTAGTAACATGTACAGCGTGGTTACTCTTGTCTTATCCACATTTTAATCTGCTATAACTTTCTTATTTTTTAGTACAGCAACATAATCTAAAAAAGCAAATCCTATGGGTTATTACTAAGTTTCCTGTAACAATAGAAAAATATAAGAGAATTTTCAAAAATTAAACTTTTATTTTTGACATTTGAACTTTCAGTAGACAAGTCTCTTTTTTCTGATTGTAAAGATATCAGGTTTGGCACCCTTATATTTAAAATTAAACGAGAAAAGGGAGAAAATCTTCGTCACAAGAAAAATATGGTCAAGTGAAAGAAAATATTTGTCATTCGCATTGGTCTTATGGCGTAGAGCATTTCTTCATTTTCTGATATAATTATATATTATTTATTTTAAATACGATATTCAATAGGCTAGCCAATTACAGAATAAGGAAAAAGATATACATGCTAAACATAACATGCAATATAAAATATATAACAACAATAACAGTACAACACATAATGACACAATTTACACTTTTTAGTCAAGAAAAAGTAACGTTAAAATTAGAATATAAATAAAAAAAGGGGTTGAACAATAAAAATTAAAAATGAAGTTAAACAATCATCCTTCTAATCTGTTGAATGTTGCAGTGTAATATATCAATACTATTTTCAATCTTATGGTAGTGTTTTGAAATCTGGTATGATGGAGAAAATATAAGGATGTTTATTCGTGGAGCTAGGGTTGAATAAAGTTCAAGCGTCTTGCCTCTAATCTAGGCACTCTAAACCTAATACAATCAAGCAGACGGATACAATTAAACTTATTGTTTATTAATTCATACAAAAATATAACTCAGTTGCATGATCGTCTAGCCGCTAACTCAGTAAGGCCGAACCTAACAAGCAAATCTTCATGAGGACATCCAACAGCCGGCCACACACCGTCTAATATAAAACATGCAGTTTCAAGGAATTTACGCTGAATTCTTTTAAGTCTAAAAATATGAGTCTGGTATATTGGACACCATGCAATAGAGGCGTAGTTAAAACAAGATCCTACAAAGGTCGAGTAAAGAGAAAGCAGTGTAGCGGGCTGTTGAAACTCCCTTGAATTACTCCTTTTGATGCATTTATCACTGTGTCTTCAATATGGTTAATAAATGTAAGTTTTAAATCGAAAATTATTCCGAGGTCCTTAATCCAAGTAAATCTTGCTAGCACAACATTACCTATGGCATAATTATGCTCAATTGGTTGTGATTTTCTCGAAAAAGACATGACATTATACTTTAAAGGCTTCAACGGAAGTTTATTTTCAGTACACCAACTACCAACCAAGTCTAAACAGTTTTGTAGTCTATAAGCATCGTCAGGAGAGCGAAATATTTTAAGGTCGTCCGCATTCAGCAAATATTCGACCTCCAATCCAGAGACAATGTCATTAATCAACATATTAAAGAAAAGTGGCCCAAGCACTGACCCTGACGTAGGGAATTAAACAGGGTCAAATAATTTGCATTATCTGAGAAAAGAAAATATTCATAAAGGGCAAATCCAATTTTCTGAATTGTTTATTTCGTGTCAATGGGATAAAAACAATGTAATGTAAAAAAAACCTCAGTTGCGTCAAATGTATATTACCCATAATTTATCTGTACTAATATCAACAACTAACCGCCCAATTTTAATACTAGTATTATATTACCATTGGTATCGCATGGAATTGAAGATTATAATTAAAGTTAATTGCCAAGCCTGATATCGGCTATACCAGGAAATAAGTAGGGATATTGATTATGCGATTTAGCCCGAGGCGTTAGGATTAATATTAAGCGATTTGGTATGAAATTTACTGAATATAATCCGGCATCATATGACTTAATTCCACACTTTATATTTTTATTAAACACCATAATCGCAAATTACAAGAAAATGTTCTAAATTATTATTTTAAATAACAAACAATGTTGCGTATGATTTTTTTAGCTAAAGAATTGACCAATTAAATATATACAACTCCCTCTAATACGAATACTTAGAAAGAAGATAAATACTTCAAAAGAAAGATTTGTCTCGATTTTTTTTTCCGAATTTTCTTAACGTCCTATAATTCTTCAAGATAAAAAATCGGCAAATTTTCTTTACCGGGAACGTTCCTATTAATGAATCTTTCCTTTTATAATATATATATATATATATATATATATATATATATATATATATATATATATATATATATATATATATACACTGTCTTTTCTAAAAACATTTTTATTGGGCGCCTTTTTGTTCCACCATTTTGGATTTGTCCCATAATTTTACCAGGTTCTACCTATGCCACATTTGATTTGACATAATTTAAAATATATTGAATAGGCAGTTTTTGTATTGATTTTTTTAATAATTTCGTTATACTGCCAATTTGTTTCTTCATGTAATTTTTGTGCAAAATTTAAGATCAATTGAATAACAAGGTTTTTATGTTGATTTTATAAACATTTTATTAATCCGCCATCTTGAAATTCTACCACAGGTTTACTAGTTGCTCTAAATCATACTTAATTCTTGTACTAAATTTTAAATCAATCTAATAAGGAGATTTTCATACTGCTTTTTAAAATATCTTATTAGGAATCATTTATATTTTGCCGTCTTGGATTCGTATCAAAAGGTTACCAGTTCATTTCTATGTAACACTCGATTGTAGTGTAAAGTTTGAGATTAATTGGCTAATTAGTTTTTTAGTGATATTTTTTAATATTCCACGAAACCGCCATTTTGTTCCGCCGTATTGAATTTTTTCAAAATGTTACTCCACATGAGCCCTAATTTTCGATCAAAATTTAAAGTTAATCGGTTAGTATTTTTTAGCTATGCCGCTAACAGACACACAGAGAGACAGATCGACAGACAAATTATTATTATGATTACAAACATTTTATTTGGCCGCCATTTTGTTCAGCCATCTTGATTTTGGTACAAAATCTGGATTTTTACTAAAATGTTACCATTTCATTCCCAAATGATAATTAATTTTCTACCAAATTTGAATCAGACATACCGACGAAATTGAGAAAACCGGTTTTCCAGTATTTGGAATATTGAGGAAAGTAAAAACCAATCTATTTCGAGAAGTCATATGATTTGAAGATAGTGCTGCAATTTTGGGAAAATAAAAGTAATATGCAACTGATAAAATCATAAAACACGGTTTTGTATAGCCTCTCAACAGTGACGTGTTTAGAATGGCTTCCTGGAGGAGGCAAACAATTACATTTAGAGACCTAGTTCTCACTTATAAAGTCGTGAGTAAATATCATTACTTTGGTCTTTGCTACTTCATGAAGGATATTTATGTAAAAAATGTTCAAAAAATTAAATTCTTCCCAGAAAATAAAAAGGTTTTTTTTTCGGTGGTTTATTTTTTCTTAAGGGGTCGTTAACAAACAAAAATTATTAACTTTTAATAATTCATCTCATCTATAGGAGGTTTTAATTTTTCGTCGTCATTGTTCGATTGGTGTTGAGGGAAATAATTGAATAATCAAAATTGGATAAAGCGCTAAATATTAATAACATTCGTTTAAAAGAGCCCGATAAATTTAGATTTGATTTTTGATGGAAATTGGGATAACCGAGTTGTTTTCATTACAACGTTAAAGTGGGTTTAGAATTCTGGATATTGTCATGAATAATTTGATTCTTTGGTGACAATTGCAATATAACCAGATCAGAGTAAAAACACGGAATTTAATATAAATATATTACTGATCCGCTTCTATCTTAACATATTTTAAACACATATAACTTACTACTATTTACGGAAAGTTTTGCTATGGGAAGTAATAAATATGACTAACTTTGTATCCAAAATTCTGATTTTAATAGTGGATTATTGATCGTATTTTCAATATATTTTAGCTCTATCGTGTCCCTTGAGCATACAAAAACCTGTAATTTTTATACTTTTTATGTTCAGTAAGACACTACTGAAAAACAAAAATAACTGATTGCTTTTATAAACTGATCCCAAAAATTAAGTATATATTTAATGTACCCGAAACTTCAATGTCTTGTATCTTTCTTAAAACACAACTTTTTTTCATCTGTAATACGAAAATGAAAATGGCATTCTTTTGTCTTTTACAGGGGCTTTAGGTTGAGCAAATAACAATATACAGTGTGTGTCTTTACTCATATTTATAACAAAGTTGACTTCTATTTTTGCAAAAATTAAAAAACTAATTTTTTAATTTATTATTTGGTAGACCTAGGAATAACTTTTGCGTACGTAAGAGGAAAAATACTCTGTTTAGCATTTTAACTTTTTTGCAAATTTTGTTTTTATTATATGAGATCTATTTAAAAATATTTTCAAAATCAAGTTTAATATTAGATCTGATATCTAACAGGTTAAATGTTATCTTTAGTCATTTATATACAGGATGTATAATAAAAAAATTCAAAAATCTATAAATTACTCTCATCAGAGAATATCACATAATTCTATTCTTCTCCCCAGTCAAGCCGAAACTTTTGTATTTATTACTAGGGAGACTCTATACAATAAAGTGATTTACCATTACCATTATATTTTTGATTCTTTGGATGGTTATATATATATATATATATTATATATATATATATATATATATATATATATATATATATATATATATATATATATATATATATATATATATATATATATAGAAGAACACTTTTCTTGGGTATTGTGGATGTAATTTTTTAAGATATAAACAAACACTTAGTTTGTAGTTAGCCTTTTTGTATTTTCTCAAAAGTTTCGGCAAATTTTTGCCTTCATCAGTGTGGTTCTAAGCAGGTACTCTCCAATTAACAAAATAATATATTTTGAGGTACTCCACAAGGAAAGTAGGCAATATTATTAATGTGTGTGCTATATGGCACCGAAGGGAAACCGCATGAAGATTTTTAAATTCCTCGTCTATTGAAAGGGGCACCTTATAACGGCAACATCCATAGGGAGGGCACTCCGCTATTCTAGTCTAACCTAATCTAACTTAATACAACAATACTTGGTTTAATAATAAATTCACGCTATGAAATACGATAGCATTATTAGTTAGCAATGATTGTTTTTGATTTTGAAGTTTGAACAGTTTACCAGTACCATTCAACATGTTAAACATAAGATTAACATAAGATATCTAAGTAAAAAAATTTTAATATTTCATTACTGTTAAAAATTGTTTTCATTTTAGCTACGTAGAAGTGAAATCTAGTACTACCAAACAATAAAAGCAAATTTTATTATTATCCAATTTTCACAAGATAATTAATTTTGTTGTATGTCCAGAGAGATTTTCATATATGTATATGAAGATTTGGCCAATCTAAAGCCTGTGTAGATGATTACCATAAAAGACAAAGCAACGCCATTGTTATTCCCGTATTGCAGACTAAAATATATTTTGGTTTAAGAAAGCTACAATATGAAATTTCGGGTTCCTTAGATATGCTTAAGTTTTTGAGATAAGTTTATTTCAGACCCTCTGTAGGTATATTATATATACAGTTAGGGAGTTTTTTGATTTAACCGTCATGATGAAGTTGAATAAAAATTGCGAATTTCTGTTAAAATTTTTTAATAACTGCTCTAAGTCAAGTATGAGTTCGCAAAAAGTTTTTGCTCAAATGATAAAAAAGATAGTCATGTGATTTATCTTAACTGCTAGATTTGACACAATTTCGAAAAATCACCGAAAACCGGATGTTTTCTTAAATTTTTGAAAAATGATAAAGGAAAGAGTAGTTCCTTTTTTGATTTTATAGTTATATATAACATTTCAACGCTATCAGTTGTAATTTGGTGAAAACAGAAATGGGTCCAAAAAATGTGTTTTGGCAAACATAGCACTTCACACTGATTTTGACACTGACCTAGTCTATTTCAAGCGCAAATTTTGTTCACATACACAAACATCCGTAAAGACATATTTTTTTTTCTAAAAATATGGGGATTCTAATACCACTTATTAATCAAAACAAATGTGATTTTCTTTTAGTACTATATCGCTATATTCTCTCTCTAAAATAAAATAAAATATTTGTGTCAAAGGAATCAAATAATCAAATTAAGCCTATTTTATAAACTAGTTTATGTAAAAAATTGAGTAAATTCCTCATTCTATTAATGAAACTGCAGTGATAGATTATTTTAGATTTACTTAGATTTTATTATTTATAGGTAAAAAACAATAAATAAAAAAATGTAACAAATTTAAGCTAACAGTTACAGTTGAAGAATTTTGGTATAAAAGTATGAAATTAAAAAAGAAATAACATTTTCCTCTACCATCTTGCAAAATTTTTTGAATAAAACTCAAATTTAACTTTTTTTGTTGTCATTTTGCATTATTTTTCAAGCAAAACTTTCTGTAAACTCAGTATTAGTTTTGTCAAATTTAAAAAAATATATATATGATGAGGTCTTCACTGGTCGCGCTCTATATTGAAATGGATGGAAAATATATGACCGGGAAGAATTGTAAAAAATATAAAATTTAGAGATCAAAACAAAAAAAAATTCATATACGTCACAGGACATGTTAAGGGGTGATCTCTCTGGGCTAGAGTTATCACTATACATATAAACACAATTCTAGTTTTTTTATCTAATATATTTTCTTAAGGGTGATCTGTCTGAGCGAGAGTTATCACTATACATATAAGCACAATTCTAGGCTTTTTTATCTAATATATTTTTTATGGTTTTTTTTTGGTGTGTGTAAGTAACTGTAGTCTGAAATGAAGGAGGTACTGAGTAATTGCTTATAATATTTTAATTCCATTAGGTTTTTTATTTTAAGTTTTAAGAAAACATTTTTTTTAATTATCGTTGTATGGTTTAATTTATAGATTAGAATTTTTTAAGTATTCAGGGCAAGAGTAGTGAACAGATATATACCGGGAATGAAAATACATCCAATTTTTCTATACCTAAATGATTGAAAATCAAGACAACCTCAAAAACGATACTACGTAAGAATCTGTTTTAATTTATTTTAATTAGGTGTGGTTCTGGCAACCTAAAAATATTAAAAATATACTATTAATAATGTTTTTATAAGAATTACGTTAATCCGCTGATGACAGCCACAAAATAGATTATTGTTACTATTTGACTAGAGTACTTTATACCAAAATTCCTTGACGACGAGCTATTTTCTACTATCAAAATGACTCACCTTGACAAATACATATGATTACAGCGATAACATTTCTTTGGGCTAGGTATTTTTTTATTTATTTTTATAACAATTTAAAAATTATTGAAGACATATATTACTGTTTATTATTTATATTTCTTGTGAAATAGTCATGTCGAATATCACTTGAGAAAAAATTCTGCAGAGAAAATTTTTCTCTTATAATATTCAAGCTTTTTGGCAATTTCATCCGTGATATCATTTTTACCAAAACCGATTTTATTAAAAAACATTATTCGCAAGATCGCCTTGCAACAATTTTGTTTCCAATATGCCCGGCTTCCCTGTAGCAACGGCAAAGTTCCTGAAGTAGCGGTTTATTCGGCCTTTCAGAAGAGATAGTAAAGCTCATTCTCGAGTGCAGTAAAAGCAACAGGCCAACACAATTGATAAAAAACTGAGAAATGTTTCAAATTTAAATCCGAAAATTCTTTAAAAAATTATTAAATTTGACAATTACTCTTCATAAATTGTTTTTTCTTCTAGTTTTAAGATTTTAGATGATTAAAAATCACCCCAACCTGGGCAAGACCCAACCTGCTAGTGCTGGAAGTTAACAGTTTTTAATAAAATGAACAAACAAATCGGTAATAGAGCAAAAATGAATAATCAAGACACGAAAGAATTTAAGAAACTAATCAGAAAAAGGCAAACAGGAGTGTGCGAGAAACGCGAGGGAGCCAGGCTTTAGAAAAATGGAAAAGCATTTTTGTCATACGCATTAGTGTATGGCGTATCATTTCTTCATTTTTTCGATTATTTTTAAAGATAAAGGTATATTTAGAATAATAAAGAGCTATCGAGTAAAAGTGAAATATACAAAGTTTCCTGGAAGTTACACTTATGTTTGGGAATTGAATTTATTTTGTGCTTATCGAAAATTGCAAAAAATTGGTAACTAGCTATACAATTGTGCTATATTTATTGGTATTTACAGATGACGTTCACCCAAAGAAGGTTTTTTCAGAGTCCTTTTGACTAAGGAAACTGAAATTATTCTGTATTCTGTATAAATATATATTACTAAGTAACTATGTAAGAAATATAACAATGTCAATAAGATAAAAACAATCTAAAAGTCTATGTTGTATTACACAAACTTTCGCTGTACCAATTTCCACAGCTTAACTGCCTAATTTTAATATGGATCTTATATTACGTTGGTATCGCATTGAATTGAAGATTATAATTAAAGTTAATTGCCAAACCCGATATCGGTTATACTAGGAAATAAGTAGAGATATTGATGGTGCGATTTAGCCTGAGGCGTCAGGATTAATATTAAGCGGTCTAGAATGCCTGACCTGGCATGAAATTTACTGAATATAATCCGGTAATATACGACTTAATCCCACATTTTATATTTTGATTAATCACCAGAATGGCAAATTACACGCAAATTATCTAAATTATTTTTTTAAATAATAAACGTTGTGGCTTATGATTTGATTTGATAACAATTGACCATCTAAATACACACAACCCCCTCTACTACGATACTTAGAAAGAAGATAGGTACTTTAAGGGAATGCATTTTCTCGGTTTTTCCTTCTTAGTATTCACCTATAATACTTCAAGAAAATAAATTGGTAATTTTCCTTTTCCCAGAACTTCCCTTATAAATTTGCATCATCATTTTGTTCCACCATATTGAATTGTTCCAATATTTTACCAGTTGTATGTATGTATGTATGTATGTATATCACACCTGATTTTGGGCATAATTCAAAATAAATTGAATAAGTAATTTTTGTACACTGATTTTTTTTTATTTCATTATATCGCCATTTTGATCCATCATGTTTAATTCGCACCAGATCTCTATATCACATCTAATTATTGTACAAAATTTGAAATAATCTTAATAAGGAGTTTTCAGGCTATTTTTTTAAATATTTGAATCGGTGATTTCAGAAACGACACATGTCATGAAAACCTTATTTTGAGAAAGATAAGAAAAACATACATTAAAAATATGACATTCGCTGTTTCCGCACGAAACTAAATTTTTGGCAGGGTATATTGCCCCTTAATATAACTCCGACATGTGTAGTTTCTGTCTGAAACGATAGATCTACGTTTAATGTAATGCTATTTGACATAAACTTAAAATGGCCGAAAACGTGACGTGTGTCGTTTTTGAAACAACCGATTAATTTTATTAGGCCGTCATTTTGTTTTTCTATATTGGATTTGTAGCAAAATGTTTTGTCAGTTCATTCAAATGTAACACTCAATTTTTGTGCAAGATCTGAGGTAAATTGGAAATCAATTTGTTCTGCCATATCGGATTTTTACCAAAATGTTAAAATGAAAAGATAGACAAAGACAGACCGACAGACATACTGACAGAATTGGGAAAACATATTTTTTTGTAATTTATTGTATTATATAAAACTCATAAAAATATAAAATACGATACGATTTTGTATAGCCCATTAAGGATATTTATGCAAATTGTGATAATAAGTGTTCAAAAAGAAAGGTCTTAATATATATTCAAAAGAAGAAGAGACCCTAAAACGTGAAAATCTATAAAATCCTGGAAGGATGACTTTTTACGATTACAAACATTTTATTTAATCGCCATTTGAATTCATACCCCATGTTACCAATTCATCTCTATATCACACTTAATTCGTGCACAAAATTTAAAATCAATCTAATAAGGCTGACTTTTTTTAATATTTTTTATGCCGTCATTTTAGTTCGCCGTTTTGGATTCGTACCAAAGTTTTACTAGTTCATTTCCTCACAATACTTGATGTTGGTGCAAAATTTGAACTAAAGTGGATAAGTAGGCTTTTTTGTAAACATTTTTTTAACTTTTCATAAGGTAGCCATTTTGTTCCACGATATTGGATTTTTACCAAAATGTTACCATTTTATGACCCCAATGAAGTCAATGCGTACTTTTTTTAACTATACCGCGAACAGACAGACCGATAAACAGAGAGAGAGAGACCGACAGAATTAAGAAATATTTTTTCGACATCTACTAGGGAAGTAAAAATCAACCTAATTCGAGAAGTCATATGTTTTGAACACATTGCAGCAATTTTGGGAAACCCGAAATGATATACAACTCATAAAAATATAAGATACGGTTTTATATAGCCTCTCAAGGATCTTTATGCAAATTGGGTAATAAATGTTCAAAAACATAAAGGATCCAATAATTATTCAGAAATGGATCCGCCAGAAAATAAAAAGATTTTTTTCGTCATTTATTTTTTTCTGAAACGGTCGTTAACAAAAGAAAATTATTTATCATTCAATAATTCATCTCATCTGTAGGGGGTTTTAAATTTTCGTCGTCATTCTTCGCTTGATGATGGGGGAAATAATTGAATAATCAAAACTGAATAAAGCGCTAAATATTAATAACATTCGTTTAAAACAGCCCGATAAATTTAGATTTGATTTTTGATGAAAACAGGGATAGCCGAATTGTTCTCGTTACAACGTTGGTTTTGGAGTTCTGGATATTGCAATGAATAATTTGTTTCTTTGATGAAAATTGGAATATAAACAGATCAGAGTAAATTGAAAGAAAGAACTTTAATACCAGATATGGATAGGACTATAAGGTTAGTGTGTGTTAACTGCCATAAAAGCAGCCAAAAAGGAATCCTGTTTTTAAAAATTCAGTGCCAACCTAGACAAGCCACAACGTACTGGTAGTGGAAAGTAACTGATTTTAAGACGATGTGTTGTACAGAAACAAGACAAATGAATATAAGAAACTAGTCAGAAAAGGCAAAGAGAAGCACGCAAATATTCACCACAGGCAGATCCACTGACTCCGCAATTCACCTGTTCTCAGGTCGGATTGAGAAATTGTTGGTACCTGTTATAGTCCATCTCGTGTTTGTTTATTGTCATTGAAGATCCTTTTGATAATTCGCTTTTTCAATGTTTTTTGGTCCCCGCTGTCAGGAAACTTCTGTCAACTGTTAGGCGTTGCATATTTAACACAGAAGATAATTGTAGAAATTAATGTTGGGAACATTGTGTCTATAGAGATGGATAGAAAAACCTTTCTATGAAACATAACCCTTGAAAGAATTTTTACCATCGCAAATCTAAAGGATTATATATAAGTGATTACGAAAATGATATCTCAATACTGCTTGAGGGAAACTTCAAGAAAGTTAAGTATATTGTGAGTGAATGTAGGGAACACTACGGATAATCGAAAAACGGTGCAGAACCATGGTCTCCGATTTAAAGGGAAAGATACTAGGAATGTTCCGGGTAAAGGAAATTTAACGATTGTGTATTTATATTATTGGAAACTGAGTATCTTGTCTATTCTATATTTTTCTATTTAAAAACAGTTTAACTTTTGTTTGAAAAACTCTAGACCTTCCAATATTCTGTTATAAAATTCTTTATTCAACCAGACACACACCTTATAGAAAACCGACTGCTGCGAAATTGGCTGATTTATTTATATAGGTTTTGTAGTTCTTGATCTCCTGAGTAGAAGATACTTTGCCCAAAACTCGTATAAAAACATGAGGAAAACAAGATGACATCAAATTAGTTTTGTCAACATTTGCAATATAACACTATCTAGAATAAAGCATCTGCGGATATATGTTCAAATAAACCTGTTTTCGTAATTTATGAAGGGCTATAGATTTAATATATTAAAAAAAATTAATTTTTGTTCTCCCAACGTACAGGTTTCTCCTAATTGTCTGGAACTTTTATTTTTAGGGGTAGAAAAAAACTTTGAATGTAAAAGTTGTAGGGTTTTGCCTGTTATTCAAAAGGTGAAAATTACAACAAATAAAAAAGTCAACTAATTTCGCCGAAGAAGGTTTTCTATAAGGTTTTTGCGTGGCCCTTTTATTTTAATTTTGTTTTAGGCACAACGGTTTTTTTACTAAACGATGACGCATTTAACAATGCCAATCGCCATATTTTGTATTTGGTTGAACATCAGACTCGTTTGCTAAACTAATAAGGTTTCTATCGGTGACCCATATCGGTCTGTCACACTATAGATATCAACTGATTCATGTGTAGTCGGGGAATTCAAATTCACTCCGGTTTCCTCTTAAGGAAGGTTTCCCTAAACGATATCATCTTGGTTGATGACTTAAGATGAACGATGATGCTAGGGAGGATGTAAGCAACTCAACTGGCACATATGATGTGATACTAATGAGCCAACATTCCTTTATTACAGAATCCAAAAATAAATACTAATAAGTACTAGCTGGCCAGGCAGACCTCGTTCTACCTTTTTCGTTAGATGGCGGGATGAGTTTTTAGTGGAATTATAAGAATATGAGGCGCATTTGCCACATCGTTTAGAAATATTATTGAAGAAAAACATATTGGTTTTATAGAAAAAATACACAATAAAACAATACAAAAAATAGTGTTGAAAGGTATCGGTAACCAAACGATTGTTTAAAAAAAAACATGTAAATTGGTGCAGTACAACTCTCTCACGAACTTGCTGAAAAATCTCGCTTAGTCTTTCAAATATATAGACGAAATGTATGGCAGTGTGTTATAATGAATTAATGTCTATTTTGCAGGATCTTAAGGATCATCACTGCCACTACGATACTTGTCACGACGTGCTCGGTTATTCCTCCGTGCAGGAAAAACGAGTTTCAGTGTCTGAGCGGACGTTGCATCGGGACTCACAAGTTTTGCGACGGAGTGCCCGATTGCGACGACGCCACTGATGAGAAGCCCAATTGTTCTCGTAAGTATTATAGGTATAGTTTATTTCAAAATTATATGCTATAGTTGTTCACAACCAGTGTTTTAGTATATTTGTATGATTTCTAGTACATTTTCGCCAGCAAAAGTACATTTCATCTTAAATAGGCCTAATTCTAGTACATCAAATTATCAACATATACGAATATTACCAAGCTTTACCAAAGTTTAAAAAAAAAACGTATTGCAAATTATTTATTAACCCATATTCGACCAAGGGTATATAAAGGAAGTAAAATTGCATTTCAAATATATATTGTTTATTGTTACCCTTAAAAATAATTCAAAATACATAAATAATTTTTTTTTCAAAACAACGAAAATAACTGGTGTCGAAAGCATGAACTAGAAATGAAAATCAGGAATTATTGTGGTTTATGATATTTTTCAAAACACTCAGTATGGAGATGAACTTCACATCGCTTACATATAAAAACTGTGGTACCGTGACAAATTTTACACCTACATCTTGAATTATTTGATGGTTTGTTTTTGTTTGAACTAGTAGGTTTCATGATCTTGATGAGGTGAATGGCTTTATATGACTTGAAATGTAGTTGAGACATTTGTTGGTCATTTACGGCATTGTAGATTTTCCAACAATTTACGATCACACTATCTATAGCATTTGTAAATATTGGCCACCACCATTTTTCCCAGCAATACCTATCCTGTAGCCATGCCTTTGTTATGGGATTTTATAAGGTTTGGTTGAGATATAGAAACTTCCTTCTTTTCCTTGCGACTGTACCCTTTCGTTGCGGAAATTGGTTGAGCGTTGTAGTGGTTACTTATTGCAGTCGACTGAATTTTCATTCCATCTGATCAAAGATATTCCTGTTCTTGTCTCGTATGCAGAATCGTAAGTACCCCTTTCCTTCTTAGAAATATCCTTTACGGCAACCAGGGGACAGTGACTGGACCTATTTTCTCTTGCGGTACCGGTAGCAAAATACCCCTTTTTTGTCAAGACAGTTAAAAGTTTATAAGAAGAGTAAAAATATCATAGTTTTGGGGGTTTTTGACAATAGAAAGCAAATCTAGTACCACTTGACCTACCATCCTAACATTTCTTTTTTCCTTGTTCTCACTGGCTCCTGCATATGAGATAAATTTGTATATATAGCCACTTGATGAAGATATGCACCTTAGTTTGAAGCCAAATCTGACGGGTTTGCCTTTTATGAACATCTTGCAGGAGTGCCTGCCATAATAAGGCACCATTTGTTCACCAATTGATAAACTAAATGAAAATATACCAAACTGAGTATTTCTCTTGTTTATAAGAAAAGAACGCACCGCAAATTTGTCGTTTTTATTCAGTTTACCATTACCAGATAAGCGAATATTGCGTTTTATATTACGTATTATTTATAAATGTATTTCTACTCATGCAGCTTCTTATTATATTCAAATCCTTATCGTCATAGAAGTATTTTATCAGTTTATTTTTAAACTGTGAAATATACTTTTAGAAATATTTATAATCAACAGCAGAAGTTGTGGTACGAGCGGGGAACGAACCCGCACATCTGGATCACTAGTCCATCGCTCTAACCAATTGCGCTATAGTATCACTGATAAACAATTTGTTAGAACTTGTACATATTCAAACCCGCCAGTATCATAACCATTGTTCATTCTGCCAAATATTCTTAACCTAATTCTTATGGCGCAGCGTTCCTGACTGGATGTCAAATCGTCATCTTGCGACCAATATAAATACTGTTGAAGTAATGTATGATATCCGGTCAATCCGGCCTATAAAACTTAGCAGTTCTACACGATCTATTTCAAATGTATGCCGATTATTGTCACGTGCATATTTGTGTGAAAATGCAATAATTAGATTTAGTTCTTCATCATCAAAATACCTTTGAAATATGTCTAATGGTGATTCGCCTTCCCGAAGATTTTTTAGTTGCTCTATATTCTGTCTCTCGTTGGATACCGGCTGTAGATTCATAGAGGTTGAACCTTTTTTTTACTGTGGATCTTCGAAACTACTGCCTAGTTTTCTCCTTTTCTCAGCCAAACTCTCCTCGTCAGACGAATCAAAGTCAGGCTCCCTGTCGTCGTCTATATGTAATTCAAAGGTTCCGGCATTGTCTGCTGGTTGAGTGTTATTCTCTCCAAAAGTTTGCAACAAATTGTCCTCAATATCCTCTTCAT
Organism: Kuschelorhynchus macadamiae; assembly: GCA_030620095.1. Taxonomy (NCBI): domain Eukaryota; kingdom Metazoa; phylum Arthropoda; class Insecta; order Coleoptera; family Curculionidae; genus Kuschelorhynchus; species Kuschelorhynchus macadamiae. The sequence goes on along the minus strand of JAUTXW010000453.1, from coordinate 187,726 downwards.
CCGTGAGTTTGTCAGGATCTGGTGGAATGTAGACAGCGTCAATTCGATAAAACTGATATTTAGCTAGACGTGCACAAATAAATGTAATTATATGAATCAATTTACCTCTTGCTGCTTCTACTTCTGCAAATGCCTCTTGCAAAGCGGATTCTAGCTCTCTCTGTGTGAGAAAGAGATTAGCCATACTGCACTGAATATTGCACTAAATCTTAGACCAAGCACGTACTCACATCAATAGTGACAAGGTTACTGAAATTACGACAATTCCGTAGGTAATAATGCGCTGTAAAGCAATCACGAGGCGACACGGTCTTGCCAACTCGGCAGTGCCGCGTTGCCGGATCACGCTTTCGACCAATGTTGCGTTTTCGCAAAAGTATAATTCTAAGATGGTTTTTATGAATCCGTGAATATTTTTTTCTTTTCTTTTTGCTGTAAATAATATTTAGCATTATTATGATTATACTTAAATTTCTGCTTATAATGTTTTATAAATTAGCAACGTTATAGTATATTTTTAAAAAATTAGATATTTAGCGGACCAAAAAATATCAAAATCGAGCTTGGCTAAAACAAAAAAAAATATATGTAAGTCTTAAATTTTGTCACGTAAACTCATTTTATAGACCTTTGCCCTAATATTCAGCAGATTTATGTCAACTAAAGTTGGTTTTAAGTATATTTAAAAATAAATCGGAATCAACTGTTGCAAAAACGCAACGTTGAGTCTGAACATAGCGATAACATGGACGATAATATGACGATGTAAGTAGTATGAATGAATTGGTAGAGGCTGAAAATGAAAAAGAAGGATACTATCAATTTGGTCTTTCTTTAAAAGCCGGTTCATGGATTATTGCCACTTATGCCACAAAAAAAAAACACTAAGGCATTTCTTAGGTAAAGTTTTAGAAGTCTCAGATGAAAGCGTCAAAGTAACTTTTCTAAGAAAGAAAGGTGAATATTTTATTTGGCCCAATGTTCAAGACCTAGTTAATATCAGAACAGATGATGTATTGCGAGTAATACCTCCTCCCACTGAAGACCGCCGCGGGAGATTCCGTTTCTGTGTTCAGTTCGATGGACTTTCTGTTCAATAAATTTTGACTTTTTTACTTTTCAATGTTTCTGTATTTTTTTATGATTGTTTCATAAAAACAAAAATGAATTTACGTTTTAGTTTATATTTATATTTGTTGTAGTTTAAACAGTTGTTTATTTTTGGATGCATAACTTGAAACGTTTACTCTATGTTTATTTAACTTTATTTAAATTTCGGGGGATGTTCTCCTACCAGATAGGAGGTTAAAGCTAAAAAATAGTTCCCAACAAATGAAAAATCGACGGGTTCAAGCGTTTTTCCAGATTTTTATATTAAATCCGGGAAACATTTGTTTTCATTTTGTATAACTTATATTAATTTTATAACTTACGTTAAATAAAGATTACATTTCAACTTTATTTTAAAGACTTTCCTCCCCCACCTGCACCAAAGCTTTTCTGGGTACGCCACTGCCCTAGGACATTAGTGTAGAAAAATAATGCCCTAGGGTATTAGAAATAATAATTTGACTTATTATTATTAAAACTAGATTTTTTTTAATCAAAATATATTTTACTCAGTCGAACATTAAACGTTGAAGGCACCACGGGTATAATAGGGGATAACGCTTTCGGTCGACGTATATAACTCGGGCCAGAGGCCCTTTGTAAACACTGCCAGCTTTATTAGTCAGCCTTATAATACCCTTGATACCTTAATAACTATAACCTAATCATTTAATCATTATTGCAAAAGCACTATCGCAATTATTACCTAAATTTAAACACCCCAGCTACAACCGATACAAGATGATCATTCCACATCCTAACAAAAACTGTCATGTGAAAGTCAAATTTTTCTTTTATATTCAGTATAGCTATACAATTGTTTTTTATTGAGACTACAACACACAAGAAATACAATCAAATTCGGCCATATCTTTTAATAGAGGGATACTTTTATAGATATTTATTTTTCTGGTTTGTCCTTTTCGTAATTTAGTTCGTTTGATACTGATTGCAGCATTGTAATTTCAATCGGAACAAAATAAAATAAAAACAAACAAGAATATCGCTGCTTTCAGAAGAAAAAAGAAGGCAATAACGTAGATATTCTCGTGTCGAGACTGAAAGAATTTAGAGTGTATGCAGATCTAGCGAAAAGTTTCGAAAGAGCTGTTGCAGCTGAATTTTATTTCCCGAAAGTATTCTGGGGTTTTAGAGATATGGGTATGTATCAATATTTACGAGAATTTTTAAGTATTAATAAAATAGACGAAAAAGGAATAATAAAAATCCGTAAATTTCTTTACCCGGTACTTCCCTCGTTATGATTTTTTTTCGATTTCTTAGGAATGGTGAAGTGTGACCCAATCATATTGGATTCCTACCAATATTTTATCATTTTCTTTCTACCTATGCCATACTTGACTTTTGGGCGTAATAAAATAAATTCAATAAGTAGTTTTTACATTGACACATACCGCCACTTAGCCACGTCATGTTGAATTCGTACCAGTTTATCTAATTTTCACATCTAAGTTTTCTGCAAAATCAATTAAGACTTTTTTACGTTGATTTTTTAAAATTTTTATTGGGCCGCCATTTTGTTTCGCAATCTTAAATTGAAACCCATGTTATCAGTCTTTATCTACTCCGTTGGTCCACAGATACTTCCCAGATATTAAGTTTATAATTGGTTTTCGTTAATTTCGTTAACAATCCTCTTGTTATGTTAAAGTTGTGTATTATTTGGGGTTAGGTTCTAGTAAAAACACATTTAGTCGACGGTTCGCAACTTTATTGTTGCATCTTCAAGACACAGATTTTCTATCCTACATGAAACCCATATTATCAGTCTGTACTTACTCCGTTGGTCTGCAGATATATCCTTACCCCAAATAATACACCACCCTAGCAACAAGAAGATCGTTAACAAAAACCATTTAAAAACTTCATATCTGGGAAATATCTGCAAACCAACGGAGTAGTTAAAGACTGATAATATCGATTTTATGTAGGATATAAAATCTCTATGTGTCCTAAGAATGCAACAATAAAGTTGCGAAACGTCGACAATTTAAAAAAAGACTTTTGTTTTTTTTTTTTGGATCCTAACCCCAAATAATATACCATTCTAACATAACAACAGAGGATCATTAACGAAGACCATATAAATATAATATCTGGGAAATATCTGCGGACCAACGGGGTAGTTAAAGACTAATAATATGGGGTTCATGCAGGATATAAAAACTATGGGTCCTGAGGATGCAACAATAAAGATGCGAAACGTCGACTATTTAAAAATAGACTTTTTGTACTGAACACTAACCCCAAATAATACACCACTGTAACATAACAACAAGAGGTTTGTTAACGAAAACCATTTAGAAACTTAATATCCAGGAAATATCTGCGGACCAACGGAGTAGGTAAAGACCGATAATATGAGTTTCATGCAGGATAGATGATCTATATGTGTCCTGAGGATGCACAAATTAAACTCCGAAACGTCGGCAATTTAAAAAAAAACTTGTTTTTTTACTGGATCTAATCCAAATCAAATAATACACCACTCTAACAAAAATGTTTTACATTGTTCAGCCATATTGGATTTTTACTAAAATATTACCAGGTGATCTCCATATGACCCTTAATTTTTGGTCACATTTTGAAGTCAATCGGGTGAGTAGTATTTAAGCTATGTCGGGAACTGACAAACAGACGGACCGACGGAATTGATAAAACATATTTTTTGGCATCTAGGGATGCTAAAACGTGGAGATATGTAAAACCTGAGAGGGTGGATTTTTTCATGATTACAAAAATTTTATTTGGCCGTAAGTTTGTTCCGCCATCTTGAATTAGTAACACAGTTTTCCTAGTTGAGCCCTATACCATAGTTAGTTACGGCACACAATTTGAAGTTATTAAGGTTGTTTTTTGTTATTTTCCGCGATCTTGGATTCGTACCAAAATTTTACCAGTTGATTCCAACATAATACCTAATGTTTACGCAAAATTTGAAATAAATTCGACAAGTAGCTTTTCCATAATATTTTTTTAATATTTCACTAGGCCGCCATTTTGTTTTTGCCATACTGACAGATAGACGACAGAATTGATGAAACATATTTTTTGGCATCTCGAAACACTAAAACGTGAAAATATGTAAAATCTGAGAGAGTGATTTTTTCACGTATTACAAACATTTTATTTGGCCGCCATTTTGTTCGGCCATTATTTTACAATTTGATCCCTATACCACAATTAGTTATGGCTCACAATTTGAAATCAAACCATTGAGCAGATTTTTCAAACTAAATTTTTAAATATTTTATTATGCCGCCATTTTGTTACGCCATCTTGGATTCGTACCAAAATTTTTCCACTTGATTCCAACATAATCTTTATATTTTTGCAAAAATTGAAATAAATTGGATGAGTAGTTTTTAAATAATAATTTTTTTAACATTTTACTAAGCCGCCATTTTTCCGCATATTGGATTTTTACCAAAATTACTAATATACTAATATACTAATTATACTAATTTTTGACCAAATCGGATAAGTAGTTTTTTAGCTACGCCGCGAACAGACAGACAGACCGACGGAATTGAGAAAACATGTTTTTCGTCATCTAGGGACCCTAAAACGTTTTTAGTTTTACTTCCCTTTTACGAGGGAAGTAAAACTAAAAAAAATAAAACTTTAGGTGAAAAACAGGCATTTTTGGATATATATTTATATGAACTTTTATACCTAAAATTGACCAAAGAATCACATTCTGAATTATCGGTATTCAACTAAGAAACACCCTGTATTTAAAAGATTATCTAATTTCACTGACTTTACTTAAGACTTCAACTCGAACTGTTTAGCCTCATGTCTAAAATTTTGACAAATGATGTAATACCTATCTTGAATTAAAATCGCTGTATCTTCAATCCATTAGGGAATCGCTTTTTCGCCGTCTAAGTTATATATTCTACGTCGAAACCGCATTCAGTTAATTTACTGTAAGCGAGTTGTTGTCTAATCGATCTATTATATTTTTAAACAACCGGCTCGGAAAATTTCTCTGGTCTTAATCGACTTCGATGTAGGTTGTTTCTAACCCTTACGATATGTAACCATAAATTGTTTAAAAGTAAAAAAACTGACTGTAATCTTAGAAAACATTTGTTCCCATACTATGTTATATTATCTTGAAAATATTTTAAGACCTTATAAAAAATAGATAATAGATTAACCTCATTAACCGACTAGGTAATTTTTTTTTTAAACTTACTTGTTTTGGCTTCATTAGATTATTTATGAATATTTCAGTGAAATAAACTTTCTATAGCCGCAAATAGGTTTTCGGCGATACTGCATACATTAGAACTTTATTGGAAAATGATCGAGTTTGCCGCGAACGCGGTTCACGATTATTTGTTTTAATAATTTATACCGATATAACGACAAATGGTAATATCCTTAGGCTTCTTATTTAACTGAACAGGGAACCTGTAAAGTTCAATTCTCATAGTGAAGACGGAATATATTGATTAAAAAATAAAATAAGACCAAATCTTCACAAAAATGTATTTATTTAAGCTGGACGCGTTTCGGTTAAACAACCATTTTCAAGAGCATGTAATATCTAAAAAAATCTCAGAATTTACGGGAGCCAGAAATAAAATAATATAAAATAAATCACTTACATCACGTTAACAAAGTATAAATATTAGATAAACACATAAAAAACCAACGTCTAAAACACTTAAAATACGTTAAAAATTTGTTAATATCTACTGAAAGATAAACTGTAAATGTGTCCTGGCTGTGAAAGGCAAACCTATTCACAAGTCGAGTATATAAAAAAGCATATAAAAACAAACATTCTTTTGGCTTAACATATGAATATAATATGGAAAATGCTTACTATTTATTATTTAAATAATTTTATTATATGGACCTCCTCAACAAATTGCCTGCCAATGGATTTATTTAGTTAATTGAAATCTTCGCAATTTCCAAACTCTCAAGAGCAATATATTTTTTACCCCTAGAAATATTATGTAACATTTTAAGCTTATTTTCAATGTTGAAAGAATGTTTTCTTTGTTTAAAGTGAACACCAAATGCTGACATATTATCATTTAGAAATTTCTGACCATTGAGATGTTCTTCGATTCTCATTTTGAAGCTGTTTTTACCAATGTATGAAGAGCTGCAATTGCTACAATCAAGTTGATAAAGCTCACTTTTCTTAAGATTGTCTATTTTATCTTTGGTATGTGAATTCTACTTAAATTCCATACAGAACTATGAACTATTCGTACATTTTGTAAAAAAGATTTTATATATGTTTCCAATATTAACTGATACTGGACCAATGTAACTAATTTTCAGAAATTTTGGCTGTTGCCAAGGCTGTTAATTAGTTTGTCAATTAGAGCTTTGAAATAGCCATTATTTATTGCTATTTGGTATGGGTGGTTTTTATGAAATCAACAAGTAAAAGAAGTATATAAAAAAGTTTATGGAATAAGGAATGAAAAGCAGCTAGTTTATGTAAAAATTGATGATTAGTGTCGACAGGGATGGTATGATAGGTTTGTGTAGGTTTGCTGTAAATAGAGTACCTAGAAAAGTTTATTATTTTTCTTAGTAATAGAAAGATCTAAAAAATTTAAAATGTTATTACTTCCGACTTCTATAGTAAAACGTATATTAGAATATAGCGTATTTAAAAAAAAATGAGAAAGGAATCAAGTTCCACTCTGGAACCTATCCAAATGACAAAAGTGTCGTCAACGTATCTGCTATAGATAAAATGTTTTTAAGTAGGGATTGTATTGACTCAAACAGAATATTATTTTCAAAATTTGCCATAAAGATTTTGGCTAATAATGGTGATAAGCTAGAACCTATCGGCATACATGTTTGAAATGTGACTTTTTTTAGATTTAATAACAAATTGTATAGAATGTTGGAGGGTTTGCAATTGCAGTTCTTCTTACATTGGTAAAACAGGTAGGAGCTTCAAACTGAGAAAGCGAGAACATATTAATGCTCAAAAATCTCTCAATGATAATAAATCAGCATTTAATGTTCACCTTAAACAAACCGAATTTTCTGTATTGAAAATAATTGTAAAATGTTACATAATATTTCCAGGAGTAGAAAACAGGATGCTCTTGAGAGTTTGGAAATAGCGAAGATTTGAATTAACAAAAATTATACTACACTAAATAAACCCATCGGTAGGCAATTTGTTGAAGCGGTCATGTAATAAAATTATTTAAATAATAAATAATAAGCATTTTCCATATTATATTCGTATGTTAAACCCAAAGAATGTTTATTGTTATGTTTTTTATGTACTCGACACGTGAATAGGTTGGACTTTCACAGCTAGGACACATTTACAGTTTATCTTTCAGTAGATATTAACTAGTTTTTAATGTATGTAGGTGTTTTAAACGTTGGTCTTTTATGTGATGATGTAATGTTTATCCTGTGTTAACGTCATGTTAATAATAAATAATTTACTCCCGTAAATTCTGACATTTTTTAGATATTTACATGCTTTTAAAAATGGTTGTTTAACCGAAACGCACCGAGCCTAAATAAATACATTTTTGTGAAGATTTAGTCTTATTTTATTTTTTAATCATTATGAACTCCTTAACGCCTGTCTTTTGTAGCCCACATAGATAAAAGTGTCGTTATTAAAACGCCTAACTAATATTAAAGTTATACAAGCAAGTAAAAATGAAGATACCATAATATTCATATACCGAAAAATCACTCACTAATAACATTGAATATTTCACTCATGTACAAATTTTCCAGTAAAGTTACAGGGGAATTACCACAATGTCCAGGCGGTATTTCCACTTTTCTGAACAATAATATCATTTGACACGGTGTTGTAGGATATAAGCACGTCGAATTTCTTAAAATTTTCTATAGAGAAATGAGAAGAAAGACACACACGACGTTTTGTGAAGAAAAAATCCGGATTATCCTTAAATAACCCTAGACTATTACGGGATAGGGGACCGAAAAGGGATGCAGGGTTTGGTAATAATAATACACATGAATATCGATTTTTTTTTTCAATTTTCTGAGTAGAAAGAAGACTGATACTTATATTGAGGTTTTCTGAAAAAAAAAATGCAAGTTATCCATAAATTACCCCTACCCCCTGAGCTGCCTGCCGGTACACACTATCTAGATGATAACCGATCAGCTTAACCGAGTCTTTTACTAAGAATGAAGTCCGACACAACATTGCAATCCTTCTCTCAGCCTTTGAGACAGATCAAAGCATAATATCTATTCTTATTAGCTTAAAAAGCTACTACTTTTTGTCAAAATTGATAGGGACGTAGAAATAAAACACAAATTAAATTGAATAAAGTAAATTGTTATATTAACTAATAGCGGTATAATCTAAACAAATGGTTAAAAGCGATATTTGTCTGGAATATGTTGCATGAAATTCCTGAATTGATCAGATAGAGCAGGGTCATGTATCTCCCTCCACATGAACATATCGATATACTCGGGCATAAATGAAAACTGAGCCAATGCGACTCTTCTCAAAAATTGCTCCAATCGAGATCTCTAATGAATCCTTCCACTTGATTGGTTTATACACCACTTATCGGATCTCTGAAATGTCTTAAGTAATTTACTGTTGAATGGGTGTATGGAGAAACACCTTCTAATCTAGATAACTCGTTATATGCTCTCCAGCAATCTGTCCATATATCTGTACCAGGTAAAATGTGATTCCTGATATATGCTAGTAGGGTTTCCGCAGACTTTTTTGGGATATATACAATATATTCACGTTTGCTTGTTATTCATACATTCTTAGGATTTACTTTTGAGGAACAAGCCGACCAACATGGTACTTCCTTCTGGTAATAACACTTTTATAAATTTGCACAATAGGACCTTCGCCTCCTAATAAAAACAACTCATGGTGCTGCAATAGCTTCCAGGAGCATATGTCTCGAAAATATTTGTTCCACTGGATGACTAACTGTCTTGGTATTCCCAAAGACATCGATACAGATCCTGACCTAATCTTACAGATCCAATGCCACATAACAAATTAGTACATCTGATCTTATAGAAGCTATCATTGGTGCGAAAAAGGATCCCTCAAGAATCGAATATATTTTCTTGCAGTAATTGCATGATTGCAGACAAATGCGTGCCCCCAAACCCTGCGTTCATTCTGGCTCTAAAATCTAAAAATTCGCTACCAAAAAATACTAAAGTTCAAACAGTCTCTTGTTCCAAATTCCAACAAACAATCCTATAGCCGTTTTCACGCAGTTCCTGGTTCAGAGTGTCTGGTTGCAACAGACAAATAAACTAGCAACTGTCTTCTTCATTGAACTTAATAAAGAAAAAAGACACATTCTTTTTCCGAGCATTAAATCAAAGGCACCTTTTTTAACCAAAACCGACAGATGGTTGACACGCACATGTTTTATTCTTGAACATCCGCACGAGTCCCGCCGCTTGCCGAGTCTTTCGTTTGACAATCCTTGTTTTAATATAGAAACGCTTTTTTACATCATCCAAAAAAAAGAACTCAACCAGGGCTAACCTAAACGTAATCCGCTTTTCAAAACACAATTTTGGTTGTCAACAAAAAAAAAACATTTCAACCTAAATGAAGTGATCTCAAACATTTAGCCGATAGTCCATATAAATCACGAAAACAATAATTGTAGAATATTATAATACCAAATATGCATAAATAAGTTCACTATTGGCGTATATATCGTACAATCACTCGCTTGACAACACAAAATCTGTTTTGTTTGTATTGTAAATAAGAGACGCCGAAGTTGCGACCGATATTTTTGAAAGTATTTGAATAGTTTGTCAATATGAATCGCTTTGGTGAAATTCAAGAAGCTGAAATCGATGAAAATACAGTGAGAAGCGAACCAGAAAAATACCGTAAAATCCAAGAACAGAATTTGGTATGAATTAAGTAATGTATTACATTAAATGGCACTTAATAAAGTATAAAAATTTTAATAATAGTAATTGTAATTTTAATAGCAACTAATAATAATTTTAATAATAACTAAAGTAAAAATTATTTCACACTCCGGGAGATAGCAAGAAAATGTAATTTCAGCGATGCGACCCGTGTGAGTTGGTCTGTTTGTCAAACAAGCAGGCTTTCAGACTAACTTTAAATTTAGAACGGTTATAAGATCTTAATTGTTCAGACAGTGAATTGTATAGATTAATGGCATTGTAGATAAAACTTTTTTTGAACATAGCTGTTTTATGTTTAGGCACAGAAAGTTTGTGTTTATTTCTGGTATTCAGAAAATAAATATCATTGTTTGATTTGCATTTGTTTTTAAGAGTTGTCGATACATTGATATTGTCACCTAATATTCCGTGCAGAAAATTACCTAGTTGAAGGAGTCTTCTATTCGACATGTTTAACCAATATAGCTCATTAATTTTGTGGGATATTCTATCATACTTTCTTAACCCAAAAATAAGGCGACAACAAGTATTTTGTATTTTTTGCATTCTATATTGTTCGGGCTGTCTAAGGTAAGGACCATAAAGGAAATCGGCGTATTTAAAATTAGAAAGAACCAAAGACTCACACAAAATATTTTTAAGTTTAAAGCTTAAAATATGTCTATTAGAGTAAATTTGTTTAAGAGAAACATATGATGTTTGCATAAGATTTTTCACATGATCAATAAACTTAAATTCAGAATTTAGAAGAACACCAAGATTACGTGCGGAGTCGCAGAACTAAGGGGTTTGATCGGAAATTTTAACAGGAGAATTAATTTTTAAAATATTGTTACTTGTTTTCTTCCCAAAAAATAATAGTTTAGATTTAAGTGGATTGAGATTTATCGCATGATCCTCTGAAAGAGTTTTAATGATTTCCAGATGTTGATTAACAAACTGCGCTGATTGCTGATAATTATTAATGTGAAAATGGCAATAGATTTGTGTGTCATAAGCGATGGCATGTTGTATTTTACAGTATTTTAATGATTTAAGCAAATCCGATTTATATATAACAAAAAACAACGGACCCAATATTGACCCCTGCGGCATACCAGAAAGAACTTGGCAATCCTCTGAGAAATCATCACCCACTTGGACTTTCTGTGTCCTTTCAAAAAAGTACGATTTAATTAAGGACAGTGCATTAGTATCAAATCCATAATATTTAAGTTTACTCAAAAGAAGTCGATGGTCTATCGTATCAAACGCTTTAGAGTAGTCTACTAACACGAGAATACTCTCCAGGCAACAGCCACAAGCTTCGATTATGTCGTTAATTACTGTCGTAAGAGCTGAAATTGTGCTATGTTTTTCGCGGAAACCGTTTTGTGTGTCTGGAAGAATATTATTGCCATTGAAATATGAATATATCTGGGTATATAAATTTTTTTCCATGATTTTTGATATCGTTGGTAGAATTGATACGATTCGAAGATCATTGAATAAATCAGGTTGTTTCATCCGGTAGAGGTTTTCCGATGCCAATTTTCCATGCCTCTGGAAAGTAATTCTGTTCTATACAGCTGCTTACGATATTGGTTATATAAGGATCAATGAAAGGGCTGCAAACTTTGAGCATCTACGCAGTAATTCCGTCCGCTCCACGGGCATTGGTCTTAATATTATGCAGAGCTTTATTAATATTATCAACGGTACACATATTAAAAAACCTTTGAATGATCATAATGATTTGACTCGTAATAATAATCAATTTTATTTGTACATTTATTAGAGATGTTTTGAAAAAACTCAGCAAAATGTCCATCTATTTTATTAAGATCGGCAAAATTCGGTGGTAAATAAGTATTACCAATAGAACGCACAGTTAGTCGACCAAGTGCTTCCCAAGATTGCCTCGAAACAAAGTTCAGATAGGCCCTTTTTTCAGCTCTAACCACAGGAACTGTGTAGTTACGTAATTCTTTATATCTATCCCAATCCGTGTATGTTTTAGTGCATTTAAATTTTTGTAAAGCCTTGTCTCTTTCCTTCATGTTTAATTTAAGACTTTGCGTCAGCCAAGGAGCTGTGGGCTTAGTTACACGGGCTGTTTTAATTGGGGCATGTGTATTAAATATTATTTTATAAAGTCATTAAATAACTGGACTATTGTGTCTATGTTATGTTCATCCAAGGTAATAATTTTAGATCGCGCAAAAAACTATTTACTACAAAGTTTTTAAAGCATCGATATGTAATCCATTTGGGCTCCATTTTCTTATATTTTAAATTTAGTTCAGCAAACACGAGTTTATAAGCAGAGAAAGTGTCGCCTGTGTGCCGCAAGATAAAATCAAATTTGAGTCGCTTACGAAGATTGGATCTATACGTCTGCTGGTGTTTTGTGTGATTCGAGTAGGTTCATTAAGAATTTGTTTAAGGCTATAAGATTCAAAACAATTAAGAACAGTATTATTTAAATCAAAAAAGTTAACATTGAAGTCCCCTAGACATACGATATGATCAAATTTTGTTGTAGTGTTGCATAAAATGTTATCAATGTCATTAATAACCAAATTAAGGTTTGTTTTTGGTGGTCTATAGAAGTTTCCAATTGCAATTGTAATGGATTTTAACTTAATAATTAAAAAAATCAATTCAAGATAGTTATTTGATACATTAACGTCAAAGGGAATAATTTCAGATTGAAAAATATCTTTTACGTAGTCTCCTACACCACCTCCTCTCTCGTTTCTATTAAAATTATAAAAAAAAATCCGGGAATTGAAAAAACACTCGGATCCTGATTGTTAGCTAACCATGTTTCTATCACCAATATTACATCGAAGTTATTGTCGACTACTAATGTTTTAAACATCTGAATTTGCGTCAATTCAAAAGAGCTGGGTCTACAATATGCGGAAGAGAAGGCGAAGAATATAAATAGTGCACCAAAGTTACTTGGAATGTTATATCGAAATTGCTGATGAAGAAGTATTTCAACGATTACAATATTAAAATAAATCCCTTCTAACAAATTGAATTTTAATCAGCCCGAGACGCAGGAAATTCTAAAAGAAAAAAAAACATACGGTATAGACGACAAACGTAAAGAATTAGCGGTTTTTTTTTTGGCCTATAATGAATTGAAAAAACTCATTGCAGCTTGCCACGAATTGTCTCCAGAAGGTTTACAGAAAAAAGTTTTTATTTTGTTATATTATGAATCGGCTTGGAGAAGAGGAGAATAAGCAAGAGAATAAACAACTTTTTTTCAAGAAAAAACCTACAAACTCGGGGGGTAGAAACAGGTTAAATCAAATATAACCGTATCTTTTTAAAAACAACGCATGGTGGTGGCCATGGAAACTCGATGATTCAAAATGATTGGTAAAAAACGAACTATTCATAATACAGTCGCCGGCGCCGGGGATTTCTGGGCTACTTTGGGTTTACAGATTCTTTATTTACTTGAAGAGAGTATTAAGAGTTACATATTTGAGTATAAACATAGAAACACCTAGACCTAGCCCATTTAGTGAGTCACTAAAAATCAGTGGTGTACATGTATCGAAACTTATAACTATCCCAACAAAGTCAACTCTGAACCCTCAGAGCTAAACAATATAATTTATTTGGACGAGTGCAGGTTGGGTCATTTCGACTTAAGATTTTCTACAGGGCCGAATACTACTCTTATCAGAGTTCATTGCGATCCCATTTAAACATTTTACCCTAAATTACCAACATAACCATGTCAATAAAGAACAGGAACTCACTTTCGAAGCGGGAAAGAAAGCCACGGCGAATGAAAGGAAGCGACACAGGAAGTGAGAAAGGGAGAGTGAGTTAAAAAGAGCAGCCCAGGTGGTCTCTAAAAGAGGTCCAGACAGTTTATTTATAGAATGTCTGTAGAAAAAGGGCACGATTAGGCAACTTTATCACCGAGTTAAAAAAAAAAGAGTTCTGTAATTCTAGTGTCTTTCCGAAACCAAAACAGATATCCCTTGGGAGCCTGAAGTAAAAATGTACATTTCTTCATATAAGACCAACTTGGTATTAAAATAAATTAAGTTATTAGTAAATTATTCCTAATGTTGAATAACTGGTTTTAAACATAATATGTGATTCAATTTCTGCAAAGGACTATACGGCTGAGATGTTATACATGGGACCTCCGGATGGCAAATTCTAAACTCCCGGTACACCCGGTTTATTCAAAAGGTCTTTTTAAGTTGTTCTTCTTTTTAAATTTTTCTATATTTCTGTAGCTCTGAACCAAATATTAAGTTTGGAGATCTAAATTTATTTTTTCTTTACGATTTACCCCTTAGATGTTATAAGCCAAAAAGTGCCAACATTTTGCGGTTTTTGGCTCCCAAATGTTAGTCCTCCTCAGAAACCGACACAAACTCACACTAGTTTTATTTAGGATGCCAAAAGAAAAGAAAATCATTTCCAGCTTTTAAGAAATTAATGGAAGGCACAGTTTAGTATAATTTGACTCGTCTATTAGGACACTCTGTATATTTTTCTGCTCTTTTTTTAGCTTTTGTAAGAACCTTGTATGCATTTTCAAAATAAAACTTTTTTAAAGTACACTGCCCCGTAGTTCCAGTTAAATCGTATGAGAAATGGAAAAACTTATTTACGTAAAACAGGAGTATAAAACGAGGCGTTTTCATCGCCATTATGAAGACACGAAGTCTGTTAAGTATTTATTATGCCGAGAGCTCTTCGGACGAACGTGTTCGTGTTTGAACAGTGGATGTCTGGAAAAGCGGAAAAACTTGTCGGGACTTTTGTAAGTGCATAACTGCGAGAGTGCAGGGGCGGTTGATGGCCGGAGAGCGAAAAAACACAGAGTAAATATTGTGCCACTGTCAGCAGTGATGTGCTTATAAGCTGGTGGTGGTGTTTAAAGCAAAAGTTTTTGTGTACTTTTAAGAAGACATACAAAGAGCGTTTAACCAGTCTTATGGTTTTTTCATGAACAGTTAAATAGGCATTAATTAGTTTCAAGTTTTTTCTACAGACTGAGCAAGAGAATCAATAAAATACTGGGTTTTAGGCAGTTTTAATTTTTTTTGAGGCTATAAACTAAATTTTTATTACTAATTTGGACTATTATTTAATAAAAATACTAATATAGTTTTGTAATTATCCTGATTTGTTATGACACAAATGTGACACTTTATATTTAAGACTTAGTTATTGTATAGGATCATTCAAAGGAGGGCAAAATGCTTTTTTTTTCTCCATTGTTATAAGATATAGCAAAAAAAACGTTAAATATAAAAGTAACCAGGTTTTTTATGAATAATTTAAATATATTTTCGAAAAAGCAGAGGGACGTCAATTAAAAAAGATATATCAAATATTATCAAAACTGTTTTTATTATGAGCATGTCGACTCATATTTTACGAAACTTTTAAATCTAGGGAAAGTATCAATTGTTTTTTTACCTTCACATATAGGTTATAAAAAATCAATACCTAGTAAAAACAAATAAAGCCGATGTTCCTATCTTATATTTTATCCAAAGATTACTAGAAAAAACTATCAATAAATATAACACATATTAACATTTGGCTTTTATCATAACCTTTTTTGTTTAATGTTCAATTACTTTTATAAACTGGTCAACACTCGAAACGAGGTTTTTACCACACTTTTAAAATTACCTATCTTAAAAAGTACCATGTGGATTTTAATGAACTTGAACTTTCTGGAATGATTGGTTAACTGGTTTTCAACCGAGGTGTTAATTTAATGCGCACTATCAGATGATATGAACATACAAGGCATAAAACGAAGTTGTGTAAAATGGCCCAAAATGTTTGATGATCTTACTTTATCTAAAAAAATCGTTTTATTTCTTCACTGAATTTTTACACTCTAGGATGAAAATACAAAATACGACTATTGAAATTTCTTTTTTTCCGACATACGATTTCTTTTTGCTGAAAATTGGATTTTCACCTTGTATTTTTTGTTGGATCTCCGATCAAATTGTTCTTCCACATTACCACAAGTGTCTTCAAGAGATATACATGTTTACTTTATCTGCATGGATATCCCCAAAAATTGCGAACAGTCATTGATAGCGTTTTCTACATAATTTTGACGAGACTAACCTTCACTTAGAAACGTTGTGTATAAAACAATCATAATAATTATAATAATACTAATAATTGTTTAAATTACATTAGGCTCAGGACGATTTGTAAATTCCTTAGCCATAATAATCTTTATTAAAGAAAATACAAGGTGATTAAAAACATGTGACTTTCTGCCTAATTGAAAAATCGATCTTTCTTATTTTCATATCTAAGTGATCCAAAAACATCTAAACTGTTTTTTTGAAAACATTATTTGAATATACAGTGTGGCTATAATCTATTCAATTAGTTTCAGTAGCAATATTTAGGTTTAAATAAAAATCACAACTTTACCAAACAAAACCCTAAAATTACAATAAACGGAAAACAAAAGAATTATTGTAATTTGTACCACCTCTACTGACTAATAAAAATCCTACGCAAATAGGCGCGGTTAGACCCCGAATGAATTCTAGAGGAATAGCTTTTCATATATCCTATTGACATTCACTAAATCTTTTACATTCACGATCTTATTGTCACGCTGCCTATTCAGCTGTTTTATTCTACTCCAAACATGTTCAATTGAATTCATATTTCGACACCTGGCAAACCATTCCAACATTTTCAACATTTTTCTTCCTTAAGAACTCCTTGACAATACGCGTCTTGTGGCCGCGCGTTGTCTTCAACGACAGAAATCTCGTGTAGAAAGAAAGTTTACACCTTTCATAATTCATCCCGAAACACACCACCAGCTCCAAGCGATACATGCACATCCATATTCTCCTTGTTCCCTCTTTATTATCTTCTCTCCTATTAAAGTACATTCATCTACATATACACATCTTTGTTATACCAACACAATGTTTTCTTGTATACAAAGGGTAACTTACCGGTCTCTTCGCATGAAGTCCTCTAGTATAAAATCGTCTTCTAATTGTTTGAGATGATTGCTGCATACCAGTTTCTGTTCTAACACAACTTGTTCTAAGTTGTGTCGCATTCGGCTTACTGACTCAAAAATACGGTTGTCCTCATGCGCTGTGAAAACTATTAATTTTCCCTTTCCGTGCTCTATGTAGATGCCACTATTACTATGACCAGATGCCTCGCCAATATACGCAGGTATTTCTTTTACTTGTCTCGAAGAACCCAACAAGTTGCTTATGTCAGTTTCATCACAATGAAACTTGTAAATAAAATTACTTTAAAACACACTATTATATTTTGGACCAAAAGATGACTCCTATATTTGAAGAGATAGAAAAATGGTTAAATTAAAAAATTTGTCGGGATTGTCATGCAGTTTTAGCAAATTAATTTTTATGCACGAAGTAAAAACTGGGTTGCAGTCAAGTTAATTTTTCATAAAAAATTCATATATTTATATATTAGTTTTAATATTATATTCTATATTATAATTAGCTACAAATTCTTTATTCACCTCGAGTTCTGGACCGTATTAGATATTAAGTGCTTCAGGTTAAACGGACTGTTGATATCATAATTATAGGATAGGATAGAATACTGCAAACTAAGATAGAAATGTGCAAACCGTTTTCTTCCAAGTTCTTCTATTTAGATTTTAGTCATTAATAATCTAATCTAATATTTTTTGAGACACTCTGTATACATACAACTAAATTTGCTTAAACCTCTTGAAAATCTCTACAACTTTACAACTTTTCAACTTTAGCAATTTCTTTAACTCTTCGAATATGGGTGTTATTTTTTGTCCAAAATATAATACTGTGGATAAAAGTCATTTCATTTTTAGGCTTAGTGGTAAAGGAGCTGACATAAGCCACTTATTGTGGTTAGTCCAGACAAGGAAAAGGAGTACCGGGGTACGTTGGCGCCGGATGACATGAGCAGAAATGTTAAAACAGTAATTGGTATGCAAGCATCATTTCAAGCAATTAGATGACGCTTAATACCAGAGGACTTCATGCGAGGAGAAGAGCAAGCTGCTTAAAAGAATTGCTGGGAATTATTTAGAAAGGTACAAGCAATTGATGCAAAAACTTTGGAAATGGTTTTGTTTTTTTATGACAATGAGCAGCCACACAAGACGAGCTTTGTCAAGGAGTTCTTAAGGAACAACAACATTGAAAGAATGTCATGGCCTACCAGGTCTCCAGATTTGATTCAGTTGAGTACTTCTGGTGTAGAATGAAATTACGCTTAGTACTTCTGGTGTAGAATGAAATTTTAAGTACCTCTGGTGTAGAATGAAATTATCTGCTGAGGTATCCTGACTATGAGATCGTGAATGTAGAACATTTAGTGAATTTGAAGATAAGAAGCAATTTCTCTGGTATTCATTCGGCGTCTAAGCTCAGCTAGTTCAGTAGGATCTTTAATAGTCAATGGGGTGGCCCAAATTACTATAATTATCTTGCTTTGTTGTTATTTTCTACACCCTGTATATTCAAGTGATGTTGTTTCGATAAACAGTTTAGGTATTTTGGAATCACTTAGGTGTGTAATAAAATAACATAGACCGATTTTTCAATTAGCCAAAAAATTGCATGTTTTTAGTTGTCCTTTATCTTTTTTCCCGAGATTAATGTACTATAAACAAGAAAATTACAAATAGCATGCCTTCTTGTGACTATTTTATACACAGTGTCCCCAGAGAAGTTTAGTATCGGCTAAATTGTTTAAAAAAAGAAGTTTTGCTTTCAATGGCTGGATTTTTGGGAATTTCCTGTATAACGCCAATATGAACATTTCGTGTGGGCACTTGTGGTCATGTGGTAATCGTAAGAACAATTATTGGATCGAATACCCAACAACAATCCAGTTTTAATTAAACCGCACTTTTTTTGGTTAAAATGGGATCAAACATTTTAGGTCATTTTACATCTTTGTGCCCTGTATATCCTAATTATCTTATACTACACATAAAACTGACTTCGACTGAATGTAGCCAGCTAACCAATTACTCCAAAAAATTCATCAAAATCCGCATACTTTTTAAGATAAACAACTTTTAAAATAGGGTAAAAACCTAGGGTGGACGCTTCGAGTGTTGACTAGTTTATTGATTTTTTGTTTTCATAATAATGGAGTTATAAAGCATTTTTAATATCCTTTGGATCACCTTATTCCCATTCCAACGCAGTGTATCGTATAAACATAAAACTGGATACAATCTTAATTTAAATCCAGTTTCGTACCCTCTCTGATCCAATACTTGTCTCAAATTACAATAAAAATGTTATTTTTTTAATGACAAGCTTCTCCTGTATGAGAGAATTATAGTAATCGTGAGAAATCACCCTCCAAAATTTTTGCAGATGTTTGGGTTTTAGGGTCCCTGAAAAACACGATCTCCCCTTTTCGTCAGTCTATCGTTCTATCTATACGCGGAATGGCTATCTAATTATTATCAAATTTAGTTTAAAAAATCAAGGGTCATATGGGCATGAATTTCGTTAAAAATCCAATATGGCGGCCTAATGAAAAGTTTAAATATTCAGTACCCTTAACCAATTGACTTGAAATTTTGTACAAAAATTGTGTCTTAAAAAACAAAACAAAATGGCGGACTAATAAAATATTCGCACTGGTCATGGGTAGTTATAAACACTGTATTTCTTCAGTCTTTAAATTATAATTCTTCAGAAGTTGTACATTATTAATGGACTATTTTAACTGGTTAATAAATTTACAGTAATATAATTCAAGGTAGTGGTTTTGTTAGATTTGTACGTGTTGTGTAGTTTGGAAAATTTATGGAAAATTGGTTTTTAGAAATATGCCCTACCTTTAAAACCCACAAACTACTTTTCCGTCGTTTTTAGGATTGGTTAATACATCCGTCTTTCCGATTTTAGTTATCTGAACTGAAATTCTAAACGAAGTCGTATTTACAAAGCAGAATTTATAGTACCGGAAGCCGTTGGGGATGAAGGCGGTCATATATATTCGGTTTAGAGTGGGAATTTATCCAAGCGGAAAGAGCAAAAATATCTTAAACTTTAACGACCTCACGTAATATTCGTATATCCGCCGAATAGTATGATCGGTCAAGTTGAGGAAGCACGTTTGTTTCTCGAGGTGATTTTTAAAGTTGCATTGCATGTCTACTACAAGCAGATGTGACATTCCTGCGTTGCAGTGTATTGCAAATTATGTATCAGAGGAGTAAAGAGTTTAAAGGAGAATCAACTCGTGATTTTCTTTACAAGTATAGTATGTTTAGACACTAAATATGTTCTCATATATGTTTCAAAAGGTAGCTGCAATAATATTAAGTTGTACTATTCAAAAAGATATGTCCAGGGTGTCCCATTTTGCGGGGTATCTCTGTTATTTTTATAGAAAGTTGAGGTTTTCGCGTCAGTGTTCTACTTTTTCGTAAAACTAAAGATGCCATTAACAAAATTTTCATAGCCATTTTTGTTTTTAAGATACAGGTCTAAATTGAAAATGCTGCATTTTCAGGCCCCTCTCGTATCTCAACTATCCGATAACTTATCGAAAATGTGAAAAGTGTTTCCTATATAACTATTCCCTTTGAAATCAATTCCGCCTTCGGAATTAGCATACAGGGTCAGGTCAACAAGTTATCGGACCCTACTTGATTTTTTTTTAAATAGAACATCCTGTATATTTATAGAATATAAAATTTGTTTTTTTTACCTTTTCAAAAAAATATAAGAGTATTCATTTTCTTTTAGAAACACGCAAATAAAGGACAATTTTCTGAAATTAAATGCAAAATTTAATAGAAGTCTATGACAACAAACAAAAATAAATGTCAAATATTTGTCTGTCTCATCGGTTTTTGATTCGGCTTTTGGTTTTTAAAGCAGTTTATAAACGTTCCTTTGGCATTTTTATTAAATTTAAATTTATCAATTTTTTCGAATAATGGCAGCGTATGAAAAATATGATATTCTGGTATGATTTATACAGAGTAATGAAAATTCTGAAGAAGACTGGGAATTATATTTATTATACCTGTAATATCATTATAAGTTTTTGGTTGTTCGATATCCAGAAAGAAGGTAACATTTTTTTAAATATTTGCTCGTTTAAAAGCAAATTTAGTTGAGCACGGATCATTTGTTTACCCGCGTCCTAAAACATACAACAAAGAGAGCAGGAAAAGAAAAGAGATAGATGTTTTGGGATATATAGAAGCAACACCGTCGTCCTCATGAGAAAAATTGAGAAAGAAATTGGTGTGCCAAAAACTGACGGTCAGAGAAACTGTGTGTGTGTCATCCATACAAATTTAATATAGTGCAACATTTGCATCCTGGCGATGCCGAGCGTCGGGCACTGTTTTGCCAGTGGTATTTGCAACAAATCGATGCTAACGATTTAATTGGCAGACTTGTTATCTAGTCAGACGAATTCTTTTCTTCAAGTGCGGGAATGTTTAATCGTCACAGTACCAGGAACTGGCATAGTGAAAATCAGCATTTAATGTTTGAAAGGGCACAACCAGGACGCTTTGGAGTTGCGGTGTAATTTGTTATTTTAGGCAGACATATAGTTTATAGGATTTTTGAAAGAGGTCTTACAGCACGTAGATACCTAGAAATCCTTGATGAAGTTATTCCAGAACAGCTCGAAAATATTCCATTAGCCCAATATAATGCTGTTTACCTACAGCAAGATGGTGCCACAAGTCACACCTCTAGGCTCTTAAGGAAATTTCTTGATTATAACTTTCCTCAAAGATGGATAGGTACCAATGGACCTGTTGGATGGCCTCCAGGATCTCCAAATCTCTCAATTTTAGATTTTTTTTTATAGGACTATGTACAAATTGAAGTATATAAAACACGATATGAAGGCATATCAGAGGCAATTCATTTTGCCTTTCGAAATCTGCGAATGAAACCAATGGTTCTTTTTAACGCTATTCAAAGAATTTCAAAAATGTGCCAATTTTGCATTAGAGAAAAAGTCGTCAATTTAAACATCACCTTTCAAAATTTGTTTTTTTTTTATTGTCTTTTTTTTCGTGCTTGTTATAGTGTTACTTTATACTATAAAACTGTTGTTAGAAAACTCTACAGGTTTTTTTATATAAAGAAATACTTATATGCAAGGTATCCAATTCTTCGTTAGCAATATGTAACTTTCAATTTTTATTATTGTTATTCATGGCCTACTATTAAATTATGCATTAAATTTCAGAAAATTGCCATTTATTTGCGCGTTCTAAGAAGAAGTTCATAGTATTATATATTTTTGAAAAGGTAAAAAAAAGACAAATTTTATAGTCTATAAAAATACAAGATGTTTCACTTAAAAAATTAAAGTAGGGTCCGAAAACTTTTTGACCTGACCCTGAATACTAATTCTGAAGGCGGAATTGAGTTCTAGGAAAAAGTTATATAAAAAACAGTTTTCAAGTTTTCGATAAGTTATCTGATAGTTGAATTACGAGGGGTGCCTGCATTTTCAATTTAGCCCTGTATCTTAAAAACTAAAAGTGCTATGATAATTTTGTTAACGGCATCTTTAGTTTCAGTTTATATCTTACGTTTTATGTCAAAAATGACGTTTACAGGCCTTTAACTTAAATGTAGATTTCTCCTGCTTAAAATCGTTTTTTAAATAATCAGGACTTATTTTCTGGTAGAATGGGATCTATTTTAGTAGACTGGCCAGGCTGAAATAAAACACAATCGAGAATTTTCACTTTGAAGTCAATCTATTGGTTTTATTCCACATAATTGTTTTGTATTTTTATTAGTATACCTACGTTCTAAGTTTTTTAATGTGTACCCCAGTAGAAAGAGCCGATATGCTGAAGTGCTATTTATCTAGCAATAAAGGCGTTAAGAAGTTATGTTAACAAATTTCCTCTAAGACGCCATCCAGAAAGGAAGGTTTCTGTTAGAGTCTACGAGTGTTTTCGAAGAAATCAGTTTGATTCAGGTAAAACCAATAAGCCGCCGTGTCTTAAATGACGAAAATCAGTTAAATATATTGTTATATTTTGAAGAGTCGCCTGAAATTTTAACCCGACAGACAACTCTGAACTTGAATTTGGAAAGAACTAGTATTCAGACGTGTTTGAAGATAAATAACTATAAGCCTTACAAGTATTTGACCAATCAAAAGTTGGAACAAGAAGTCTATAATAGAAGCTTTGCTAGAGTTTTGCATAATGGATAAAAATTTTTCGGAAAATATTTTTCGTAATATTGTTTGGACAACAGAAAAAATTACATTACTAAAGCAACAAAAAGAAAATTGTTGGGGTAAAAACTCAAAGGCGAAGATCCGTTAAGATTTTGTGCGCTATTTGGCGATCAAGAATTTCAGGCCAAGTATTTTACGAGGACAACTTAAATGCTAGAAGATATAATAACCTCTTAAAAAATGACATCCAGCAGGTAATTGAAAACGGAGTACCTCAAGCAGAATTGGGAAATTTAATATGGCAGCAAGATGGCGCTCCTTACCATAGAAACCAAGAAATATCTAACTACCTAACCAATCGATACCAATACTGGATTGGAGAAAACGGCAATTTTGCCTGGCCACCTAGAAGTCCAGACTTGACTCCCATGGACTACTTAAATATTGTTTACCAGGAGGAGCCAAAGACTGTAAATGAATTGCGACAAAGAACCCAAGAAGGTGTGAATTTACTTACGTTATATTTCAAAAATTTCTCGAAAATCAAGCTTAACACCGATCGGGCCGAATACTGCACGAGTCGCTAGAGGAAACATATACCATTCTTCGAAATAGTTCGCCCAAAGTCAACCATTTGGATGATATAGCTTCGAAAGTGAAATTATTTCTTATATTTGGGACACTCTATATATTATATTTTGTATACATATTTAAATTCATCTTAGTGAGCTCATCAATTTGATACACAATCAATTATAAAAATATTTATGAAACTATTATTTCACATTTTTACAATTTCCAAAATGTCAAAAAGATTCAAATAAGTACTTTTTATAATTTAACTTCTATCTGTTTGTCTTAAGCTACGATCGACACTTTCCAAAGGTTCTTTTGTGGGGTACACTTCTATTTGGAAATGTATCAGAATAAACTATTCTGGCCTCCACACAAGGGCCCAGTGCTTGCTTGTCCATAAGTTAGTGGGATTTAATAATGGCAAATATTATTATTTTAATACGAGTAGTAATTAGTTATAATGTTATTCGATTAGTTATTGCGTTTAATTGGCTTAAGTTAATAAACTTCATTATTAAATGTATTTCGAAAGTCATTGCTTAAATGTGTTACACAAAAATAATAATAATAAAAATAATATTAATAATAATAATAATAACACACATACACACTGCTTTTATAGACTCTAATAAGGTGTTTACAGTGTACCACATTCCTGACTCATAGATGTAATACGAACATACAAACTTCTCCCTATGATCATCAATTTCCTGGCAACTATCAAACACCAGGCGATCAAGCTCTTACCAGCGATGAGATACACATCAATAGGGGAATTTATCAAGGAGACTCGTTAAGTCTACTTTGGTTCTGCTTAGCGATGAACCTCCTTTCCACGTTGCTCAACAATACAGAACATGGCTTCAACATCAAAGCCAATAGAGACAATTCCCGCACCATATCTCATCTTCTGTATATGGACGGTATTAAGCTCTATGGGGGAAACCATAACCACCTAAAAAAGCTTATTGACGTGACATACACCTTCTCGAAAGACATCTATATGGATTTTGGATTTTAAACATCATAAAAGACAAAGTCATTAATGGTGATATAGCCCTACCGAATGGGGAAATAGTTCTAGCGATGAACCAAGGAGAGACCTACAAATACCTAGGGTTCCAACAAGCTAGACTGCTCTATGATAAGCAGGAAAGACTGAAAGATCAGTAAAGAGTGCGAGCTCTTCTGAAGGCAGAATTGAACGCCAGAAATCTCATTACAGCAATTAACGCCTATGCTGTGTCCCTGCTGACCTAGAGTTTCGGAATCTTGAAATGGACTAATACGGAGCTAGAAGAGCTACAACAAACTACTCGCATAATGATGCCCAAGTACAAGTCACACCACCCAAGGTCATCAACTCTCCGAATCACCTTACCACGAAGAGAAGGTGGAAAATCCCTTGTTGACTTGACCAATTCGCACTCCACCGACAGCTTCAAAACTTGAGAGATTTCTTCACCAACAAGGTACAAACACCAAGCCTACACCGCATAGTGACCTTAAGTGACAACTCGTACTCTCCACTCAATCTCCTAACTGACAACATCAAATGACACCGCACGGCCGACATCACAATTACTTGAATCATCCACATATAGATAAAGAAGCGTCCAATAGGTGGCTGAAGGATCGACAACTTCCCAGAGACAGAGGGATCTGTGATGGCAATACAGGACCAAGTTATTAACTCACGAAATTGTACGAAATTCATCATCAAGAACCGGTTCGTTGAACCCGATAGGTGTCGAAAATGAAGCGAGAGATAAGAAAATATACAGCATGTAACATGTGGCTGCACTTACCTAACAAACACGGATTACCTCCAGCGACATAACCAGGTGTGTAACATCAAACAAAAGAAGCTTGGCAATAAATACGAGCTTCTGAACACCGTTGAGCCCTATTATAAATACTAACCAAGTTCAGTGCTTGAAAATAATGTCTTCAAACTATACTACGACCGGGCAATTATCATCGACAGACGGGTGACCAATAATCGGCCTGATGTGGTACTGCTAAATAAGGAAACAAAAACAGCTTATTTGGTAGATGTCGCTACACCCAACAATAACAACGTGCACCAGATGTGGAGACTGAATAAGGTTCACGTGATACCGATCATCGTATCATCAACTAGACTAGTTCTAAAAACACTAGATTAGAACACCATCATCAACATACAGAAGGTAATTCTGCTCAGTACTTGCCACATAGTGAGAAAATTCTTCAGGACAACGCGTAGAACTAATAGAAACCAGCTCACTCTTTTTGATGCGTGCATCCGGGATGGGCTTGGAACCCAACATATGTTGAGAAATTGATTGTCAATTTCGATAATAATAATAACAATAATGATAGTAATAATTTATAATTCAGGATAGGGGACAATTTATCAAAGTATCCAAGAAATTTCCAACAAAACAAAAGCGAGTCCATATGAGTTTTATTAACTAGTTGACTTATTTTGGTGTATAGTTAAAATGAATAATTTGGTTATTTAAAGATGCGTAATATTACTAGAAACATACTAGGAGTTCTATTCCACAAAAAGTACGCGATAAATAAAAAGCAAGATTTCGCGCATTTTAAAGGTAAATTACAAGCAACATATCCAATCTCTACTGCAAGCGATGCACTCGCCATAGATCATTTTCTTTTCGCCGGATATTTCGGCCGCGTAAGAGAGAAGCCTTGAAGCCTCTCTTAATCTTCCCTTCTCCTCGAAACTGTTTGTTCTTCTTTAGTTTGCAGTATTTTATATCGCGCCCCGTGTCCGCTAGACAGCTGCCCAGATAGTGCGGGAGCTAAACAATTATTTATTGCCAAATATCCGTTTAATATTTCTTTTATCTGAACCTGCTGCCGTCGGCTATACCGAGATGAACTTGTATTTTAATGAAATACACTGATATATCTGAACTTCGGAGAGAAAAATTTATCATTCAGGAGCTAAAAGTTTGAACGAACAATTTTAGAACATTTGGTTTAAACAGGATGTCAGTAGATTAAAATGTTGGACAAATTAAAAGTTAGCTACTTCGAACATTGGACAATCTTTTAGCACTCCGCATGTGCCGGCAAAACAGAAATGTTAACGGAAGGTTGCATACATGATTGCTAGGATTGTCTAACTGAATTAGGTACACAAAATGGGATTTAAAGAACTCAAGTTGGCAGCTTTGAAATAACAATCTCCCCAAACTCTCTATTTAAGTATTTATAATACACAGTTATATTTTTAGTTACAATAAACTACTTGAGGAGGTTAAGGGTTCAACTTCGAAATTTCGTCTTAAAATACCAAAATGCATACGGAATTTTTTAAAGTTTATTTGTTGGCTTCGTTGGTCTAGTTCTTAGCGTCTTGGATTTATAGTGGACTGGTTTGCAGTCTTCGCGTGGACGTATATTTTTAGACTTTTTTGTTAATTACTTTTCAGTGCTTTGGGTTTGATTTGATATGCTTTACATCTTAAAATAAATGTTTAAAACATACTGGAAGCGTTCGAAATATGAAAAATATGTTAATTATTAATTGCAAATTTTAATAATGTACCGTTTTGGAAATTAAGTACGAAATTAAGACGAAATTTTGAGTGCTTAAAGTAGAAGGCATTCCATGAATAAAGGCAGTAAATAAATAAAAATACATAGGTTCGAAATGAGAACCTTCTCTTTTTGAAGTTGGTAGAAAAGGAGGAAGAGCTTAACCTCTAATGTCATCATTATTATCATCAGTGTTTTTTTATCCACTGCAGGATGTCGGGCATACCTAGGTTGTGTGTTTTAGAAGTGTTTAGACATATTGTTACACAATGGTGTACCCTATACTATGATGAAGGAAATGCGTTATTCATATTATATTCTTGGTTGATTGTTTTAAAGTCAGGCTATTTTAATTACAACCTGATGGATTTAATATATATATATATATATATATATATATATATATATATATATATATATATATATATATATATATATATATATATATATATATATATATATATATATATATATATATATATATATATATATATATATATATATATATATATATATATATATATGTATATATATAGATATATATATATATATATATATATATATATATATATAAAACGACTCATATATATATTAATATGGTAGACAGTATATCTCAAAATATCCCTATATAATTAGCTTGTTTAGTTTACCATATATAGATTGTATTTTAACGCTAAATTTTTAACACCCTGTATGATAGGAGTTAAAAAAAATAAATTTGGATACCTTGAACATTAAGCTAAAGAAAAGGTACTCTTGTTCATTGTCGATAAAATGAACCGTTTTCGAGAAAAAAAATAATAAAAGTATTAATGTTTTATTATTGTTTATTTATCAGTATTAAAGAATGCACTTTTTTACAAACGTTACTATGGTACGAAATAAATAATCTCGCATTGACGTGTGCATTTGAAATCTTCTTGACACGTTGATCTTTTTGTACCTACTTCGATATTAATTTATTAAATTTTGAATACCTTGGTAAATTTAATTCGATAATGGGATACACATTTAGTGAGTATGCAGATATGCATCTTATGTACGGACTTGCATCTTGCAATGCTTATGAAGCAAGAAGGTTGTATGGAGAAAGATATCCTAATCGCAATATTCCAAATGAGAAAACATTTCAGCGAATTGACCAACGTCTAAGAGAAACTGGTGGGCAATTCTCAATTAATAAGGTAACATTATTGACGTTCATTAATTATTTTTAGGAAGTTTTGGGAAAAGGAGTACTGATGCTGGTGTGAGGAGAACAGTACGTACGGTGCAATTGGAGGAAGATATTTTGGATACTGTAGCTGATACTCCCATAATAAGCACTCGAATATTAGCCGCGCAGCTTCATGTGTCAAAAAGTACAGTTGCTGAAGTACTTAAAGAACAGTTGTTATACCCTTATCATCTGCAAAAAGTGCATCAACTACTTCCTGAAGATTTTCCTCGAAGAATCCAGTTCGCAAACTGGTTGTTAGATCAACAACGAACAAACCCAAACTTCATTAGCATTATTCTTTTTACCGATGAAGCAGGATTTACATAACTCGCATGTATGGGCTGATGAAAACCTTCATGCCACTGTCGTTCATCATCATCAACATCAGTTTCAATCCATTAATGTTTGGGCAGGAATAATCGGCAATTTTTTCATTGGACCATGCGTATTATATAACTTTATTTAGAGTTCCTTCAGAACGCTTTTCTAGATAATAGAGCATTTGCCACTTGAAACCCGCCAAAGGATGCATTTTATGCATGATATTTTTAGCGTTGCTGTACGGGACCACCTAAATAACGTCTATAAACCGTTGGATAGGCCGAGGAGGTCCCATTGCCTGGCCTCCACGGTCTCCCGACCTAACGCCAATGGATTTCTACCTGTGGGGTCATCTCAAAACCTTGGTGTATTCCTCTCCGGTTGCTACTAGGGAGGAACTTTTACAGAGAATCACGTTTCATTGCGATATGATAAGGAACAATGCTGGGTTGTTGTGGCGAGTACAGCAGTCCTCTATTCGTCGTGCCCGCGAGTGCATCACAAATCACGGAGCACATGTTGAACCCACTTATGAAGTTTTTAATTGACTTTTTTCTATTTAGCGTATTAGGTTGTTCAGGATCAAAACATATTTAATACTCCGAAAGTTGTATTCTTTTATTATTTTTTTTTCTCGAAAACGGTTCATTTTATCGACAATGAACAAGAGCACCTTTTCTTTAGCTTAATGTTCAAGGTATCCAAATTTATTTTTTTTAACTCCTTATCATACAGGGTGTTAAAAATTTGAGCGTTAAAATGTACAATCTAGTCCGTCCCTGGTAAACTAAACAAGCTAATTATGTTTTAAGGGAAGCATTTTGAGAGGTCCTTACTACTGTTTATCATATTAAATTTTCGTTAAATTATATTGAGTCGTTTAAAAGTTATTCTAGAAAAACCGATTTCCAGTGGGGTCCTTTAGGGGGCCGTATCTCCGTAGGGAGGGCCACTAGGAAAAAAATTTATGGGAACTTGTCATCTTATTTTTTAATGTTCTATCTGAGTCCGAGAGATCTCCCACATTTTCCCGGACACCCTGTATATATATATATATATATATATATATATATATATATATATATATATATATATCTAAATGGAGGTGATTGTGCGGATGAATCTTAAAAAGGCAAGAAAAATAAATCCTGGGCATGTCCGCAAAAAAAAGATGAAGTATGGTAACCACTAGACACGTGTTTCTGTCTTATAAATTTAATGTCTTCGAGTAGCGGTATAACCAAGTTGAAAGATGTAAGAAACTTGGAGAAAATCGGGGTGATGACTTTTTTCAGCATTTTTTTATTTCTCTGGATCATTTATGTTATTTATAATAACATATTAAAACGTATTTGAAATTGGTGAAATCATAATATTCTTATTTTTGCTTGTAGTTGGTTTATATTTCTTTATTTTTGTAACAAGGGTATGAAAATATTTTTGTACTAATATTAGTGAATTATTAATTATAAAAGAATTGTTTTATTGCTTTTATATGAATATTATTTTTTTGGGTTGGATCATTTTTATCTAGAAGATAAAGGGATGATGCCGCATAACTAATGAAAGAACTCCAAAATGATGACATTCAACTACTAAAGACTTACACACTACACAATCTAATAATCCACCCGCAGGTACCTATTGAAAATTTGTTACCACTTTTACTTCCTTTAAATGGTCAAGTTTGGCCATCTTCCCAGACACATCGACGATGCCGAAACGCCATCGTGTATCGTTCCAAAGAACTCACTAAATTATTTAGATCATAGTAGCAATGAGGAGTGTGAACAAAGGACATGGACGTAACGCGTGCTTATGACTCACGCTTACTGGGATTCCTCGTTCATGGGGAATAATTCCAAGCCCCGATCTCTACCACGAAGAAAATTCAGCAGGTTACCCAGGCCACTTGGTCAGGGAGGACACGTTGATTTCCTTTATGACGCACGCCGTGACCCAGAACATCTAAGGGCATCACAGACCTACTATTACTCAAATTTGTGTAGCTAGAAGCCGTCTCTAAGAAGAATTCTTTGTACACCGTCAATAAAAACTACACACGGCACGGAGCGAAACCCAAGTTGAGTGGTCTTTACGATGCCAAAATACTAGCTTAGTCTTGGTTCGGAGATATCGGAATTAACCAGATGAATCGTTCCACCAACTTATAACGGCTATGCATCACCCACCACACACTAAAGCAACACATAGCTCTCCATCTGTCAATTATTGAGGTGTTTGGGCCTAGTGAGATTACCCGTGTCGATTCAAATTAAGCCGCATGCTCCAATCCTTGTGGTGCATTTCTGTCAATTCTTTTAAGATTCGGCTTTGCAACCATATTTCCACAAGGAACCGAAAACACAACCCCTAGTAATATAAAAACATGCATATTATTATTTAAATACTGCCACCGAATTTAAAATTTGCCCTGTCAACAAAACACTCCGATAGAAACTGTTCAAACGCAACCGTTTCCACTAAGCAGATTGAGTTCCAAAACATCTCAAAACCTTTTTGATGTTACCCTCTTCAGACGGGGGCACGGAAAACAAAACATAAACAGTCGCCAAAAACTCGAGTCTTAAAAAAGTTTCTGAAGACGCAATTTTGTTGCTTTCGACATGAGCTTTTGTTTTGTCTCTGTTTTGAACGTTTGGTGGTATTATATTGCAGCTACCATATGTTATACTTATTACCACTACCGCCATTTTCATTATGAGGACAGCTAAAAACACTCTAAAAATCGAGCATCTACATAATACGTTTAGCAGCATATGCCAGCAATCCTGAGTATTTACGTTACCCATTGTTCACCAGATGTTAGAAATCTCTACATGTGACTAAATATTAAAAAAAACTTATAGAGTAGTTTCCTTGGGTCCTAAAGTACGTTCTATATTTGGATAATGCCCTGGCCTCAAAACAGTGGGTAATGTAGCTTTGGATTAAGTTAAACGGCAACGCGCTTTGATTTATAAAAACAATAAAAAAATAAGTAAAACTGTTTATTTCTACAATATAAGCAGAATTGCTCAGAATTTGAATTCTTATGCCAGTTAACGTTTTCCTATTAATATTTATAAAGGATCGATTATAATCCTTTATTCATCTTTAAAGCTTCGGTATTTATATCAGAAAAATAAAAAAAGCAAACGTTCGGTTTCAAGTCTAGCGGCCTCACGTAATATTCGTATATTTAGGGAGTTTTATGGTTAACGGTTTGGCTCGAGAGAAAGCAGTTTATTTATGTTGCTGTTTTAGAAACTTTTCCTATTTTATTTTGGTCCAGTTTGCTTCGCGAAAAACCTACCGGTATTTGTGGAGGAGTGTGTTGCGTACTTGACTATTTTATTTGTGTCTGAACTTACCTGAGTGGTTTCTAGAAAAGCAGAGTCTGAGATAGACTTCACGAGTAAAAATGTTGTCGTATCTTCAATAATTTATAAAAAAATATGTCCTGGTCCAATTTTAACAGAGTCTCGATAACGGCATACGAGGAGGATATGATATATAAAATATCTTACGCCTTTCTACAGAATTCATTTTTCAGTTTCTAGGCATTTATCGTAGGGTTCTCATACAATGGTGCCAGTCTGTGGGGAAAATTTGCAAGTTTCTAATTTCCAACCTTTGGGTAAGTTATGGAGTGTATTTCGTAAAAAACTATTGAAAACTTTATATATAAGATTAAATCAAATTTGAGAAACCTGGAGTTTATAAAATTATGTTCGTCTGTTTCACTCATTAATCTAGATATTCAGGTTATATGATACAGGGTAAATAAAGAAATTAAGGTTTGGCCGATTGAAGGTGACAAGTCCCATAGATATCAGAAAATCGAATTTAAAAAGTTAATTTTTATTTACGTTTTAACGTGAAATTTGTTTTAAAAAAATTAGTAAGTAGCAACTTTGGAATACATTGAATAAAAAAATGTCAGATTATACGTAATTTTCATATATTTTGTTACTATCCATTATTTAAATAATACAATATGACGTAAAGCACTGCACAACAATCCGTTTCTGACATAAGTTCAAAATGAAGGGAGTAATAGTTGTCATTAAAAGTTTTTGTTATCCACCGCGTATAGTAAAAAAATTTCGTATATGCAGTGACGTTATTTTTGCGTCTTTGTAACAATGAATTTACTAAAAAAATCCCGTCTTTTCTTGTTTCAACTATAACTTGTCACGTTGACAAATCATTAAGTGTGACATTTCGAAAGGTTAAAATAGTTTACCAATGCGTCAAAACAAAGTCAATATTGAAAATGCCGAAAAAAAAATGGAAATAGATGACTAAGTGAGCAAAGTTAGCTTATTATTCCTAATATATTAGCCTTTTTCTTGAGCTAGAAAAACAACAAGTAGCTGCAGGAATTGCCTTGGACCTTCAGAATGTGGTGGAAAAAACAGCTTCCGCAATGAAAGTAAGTTCAAGATCAATATTTAATTTAAGAAAAAATGGACTAAAATAGGACAAAAAATTCAAAGAATTATCATCAACAAGAAATAAAGAGCATATCAAGACAACCGACTACTTAAAAAATAAGATCCGGGATACCATTTATCGCATGCATTCCCAAAAAGAACATATTACCATAAAGTCTTTCCATCAGAAACTAAATCATGATATGTCCAATAATTTCAACTATTCTATTACTTTTCTGAAACTGGGTAAGAGAAATTGGCTTTCGATGGAAGAGAAATAACAACCGCAAGTATCTCGTGGATTTAGCAGATGTTTTAAATAAAAGAATTAAATTCTTGAGAGAGTACACTGAAAATATGAATTCACTAGAAAACGGTTTTACGCCAGTCTTTCTTGATGAAGACATACCTGGCAGAATGATACGAGAGCCACAAGCTCTTCAAAAAGCCGCGATGGTTAGTTTATGGGGCATTTTGAGTATATTTGTTTTTCATTTAATTTAGTTTTCTTGTGTATTTACGTTAAGAGTATTGGCCGGCTTTAAATTTTTGCTAACTAAAGCGTCCTTTTAACCCAAATCATAAAAAAACTAAATTTATTTAAATCTATTATAGATCACTTTTTACCGGTATTTCAAAGATAAATAATATGAGAGTGTGAGAAAGTTATTATTTTTATTAAATACCAAAAAATAGAAATGTTAGAAGCTATCAAAAATGGCTAAAAATCAATAAATTTTGCACCATAAAAAAGTATTTATATTTATTTTTTGGCACTAAAATAACTTTTTCACATCCCCGCAATAATCAGTATTATAAATATTTAAAGATAGTGTAATTTAATCGATAAACACGATCAGGATTTGGGTTAAAAGTTAACCGTTTTTGGCCGCGAAAAAATAAAAATGTTATATGTATGTATTATAATTACTTTGTCAAAATCCTATTATTTATCTTTTAAATACTGTTGAGAAATTGTTAATACTAAACTTAGTTTTTTTTATAATTTTGATCAAAGGAAAAACTTGAATTTGTGTGATGAAATGTGGTGAAATTAATCCATGTTCGTAAATATTCTAGACTAAATTATAGATAAAAAAACAGATTCTTTTTTTCTGCTCTGTAGTTAAAACTGTTGATTTTTTTAGGTTATGGATACATCATCGTCAACGCCGGCAATGAGAACGAGTTTATCAAAGGAGCTAGTTTAGTTTTTAAAAGCGGGACAAAAGTGGGGACTACCACGATTGTATTGCAAAATTTGGAAAAATGGTTTAATTATTAACTTGTTACTAATTTGCCGCCCAAATCACTAATTATCACGGACAACGCAAGCTACCACTCTGGGCTAGTAGAAGACATACCCCGAAAATGCTGGATCAAAAGAAGATTAATTTTATGGCTTTCCGAAAAAAATATTGCTATTTCAGGAGCAGCAATGAAGGACTAAATCTGAGATTTGGTAGAAAAAAATTGAAGTACAGGAAAAAAACATTTTCTTGACGAATATGTAAAACCTTCTGGCCATATGGTTCTCCGCGTACCACCATATAATATAATCCCATGAAAATGGTTTGGTCAGAGTGCAAGAGAAAATATTACCAATATATTTTTACCTTAAAAGGAATATCCTCAACGTGGGAAAAGGTTATTGGCAAAGTAAGCTCTGGTCATTGGCAGAACTACATTCGGCACATTTAAAAAGAGCTTCTAGAAGCTTGGGAAGTAGTCGGAGTATGCGGTACTTCAGATATAAACCCCGTCATAGTGACCGATTCGGATGACGAAGATAAGAGCTACGATCTGTTTTTTGACATTGACGATCTTTGCCTTATATTTTATTTAAGAATATTTTTATAGTTTTTAGTTAATAGTTTTAATAATTTTGCTCCATATTAAGTTTTCTATTGTTACACTATTTTTATCTAAAATTAGTTCATATTGCATTTAAAATATTTTGGAATTGGAATGTCCTTTTGCCCTTGTTAAGAATCTTTTGTCCGATTTTAGTCAATTTTTATTTAAATTAAATATCCATCTTGAACCTACTTTCGCTGCGAAAGCTCATTTTTCGGACGCATTTACAATATCCAAGAAATTCATGAATGTTTTTGTTGTTTTTCTAGCTACAAAAGAATAGAATAATAGGCTCTTTGCGTTTGAAAATTTTATTAAAAAGTCACTTTCTACCAACTTTTTTAGTTCAGAAAAGTTTTGGCTTTGCTATTATATATTTTATAGCTATTGCTTAATATAAAATTTTAGAATAAATACATTTTTTAGTAAATAAATCACATTTCATACTGTTTTTCTTTTCTTTACTTAATTATATAATTATATATAGTTTTTGTTAAATATCTGCATAGCTTTGTGACCTGTAAAGTAATTAAAATTAGCATTCATCCTTCTTAATGGCAGCCACACACCAGCACGATATTGGACGTGATCACTGTCACCGTGGCGGCCAAATGACAGCATAGGATCACCACCCTGATTGCTGCTTTAGTGTGTGCCTTCCTTGGTATATCAACCGTTAACAGCTAAGAAATACGTTCTTTTTGTGCTGTCGTTATATCACTGCATATCCGAAATAATTCTACTATAGCTGTAACCACACCAACTTGTAAAATTGTTATTATTTCGTTAATAATACCAAATTGCGGCCTTATTATTTAAAATAAATTTTAAATGTTATATATTTTTGAAAAGCGTGAAAGGGTGTACTTTTAGCTGCTTTAAAATATACAGGGTGTTTCATTTTAAAAAATAAAAGTTTGATCTGTAACTCAATATTTGCGGCCGCTAGAAAAAAAAGTACGCCATTGCATTTTATGTAAAACTCCTATAATAATTAGTTTTTACTTTCTCATTAGCTTGTATTATAACTAAGATTTCGTTCTATTTCAAATATGAAGAAGGCCATGCAAATTTTATCGCATTTTTCGTATCACGGAAAAGTAGCACAGTGCCGTGAAAACAGCATCCCTCTATTTTCAATAATTACTAAAAGTATCGAAAATGGAACACCCTGTACATACATCTCAAACACTTTGAAAATTTTTTCATAGTCCGATTTTATCAAATTTGACTTAATGTTACATTTTCCGTACACCCTGTACTCATTATCTGACTATCCAACCTACCAACCTAGTATTTGAAGCGATCGTAAACGTATCTTAAACATTTTAAAATAAAAAACTTCAAGTTGCGGTTTTTTAAAATCGATTTTATAATTATATAATTAAAATACCATTTCTACACATCCTGCATACCCGTGTGTCTCACGCATTGGATCCAATTGTATCTAAAACATCTAAAATTGATCGATATGAAGAGGAAGAAATGAACTCTTAGCTGAAAGAGCTTTTTGAAATGGCTTCATTAATAGCAAAAATATGGGGTTTTCAAATTAACTGTATTAATAGTACATGCAGTATAAGTGTCCACTAGTGTACTTATTGTATGTTGGCTTTAATTTACTTATCCCCGCATAGTTTTCTAAAAATCTTTCTTGGAATTTTTAGCTCCCGAACAATAAATTTATCTCTCCGAAGTACAGATATATCAGGGTGTTTTATTAAATTACAAGTTCGTCTCGGCATAGCCGACGGCGGCGTGCTTAGATAAAAGAAAAATTAATCGTATATTTGGCAATAAATAATTGTTCAGCTCTAGCATTATCTGGGCAGCTGTCTAGCGGGCACGGGGCGCAATATAAAATATCGTAAAGTAAAGAAGAACAAACAGTTCCGAGAAGGGAAGATTAAGAGAGGCTCCTTTCCTTCACGGCCGAAATATCCGGAGAAAAGAAAATGATCTATGGCGTTTTTGACTAGTGCATCGGTTGCAGTGGATATTGTCTCTGTTGCTTGTAATTTATCTTTAAAATGCGCGAAATCTCGCGTTTGATTTATCGTGTACACGCAAAAGTCGATACTTATAATATACGCAGAGGCGAACGTAATACTTCCATTTTCTTTTATGGAATAAAATCCATTGGAAAATGAATTTTTGCTCATATATATAGAACTTCCGATATGTTTTTCTTAATATTATGCATCTTAAAGCATTAAAGATATACATTTTAAATTACATAATATAAGATGTTTAAAAAAATGTGCAATCGCACCTACAAAGGTTTCTTATACAAAACTAGCAAACTCATTCTTACCAATATGGGCCCACTTTTACGTCGATTCTAAGATTCAGACTGTTAATATTGGTTATATTTATTTATTTAATAAATTATCCAGTATCTTTAATTTCTCTCGTAATAAATTCCATAACACCCACAATACACAAATAACACAGTATATATTATACAACGAAAACTTTACACCCCGATTTTCTGGCTTTAAAAAACGGAAAAAACGAAGTCTAATTTGCATCGAGACCATTAAATCTCTAACAAATTTTAACAACCTGTCATTTTGTTGTGGTTGAAAATAATAAGTCGAAATTATAGCTTCATAAAAAACTCGACAAGACCTTTAAAAAGAGGTATAGCACCACCCCTCTCCCCTATTCAAATTTCGGGGGTTGATCTCCCCCCAGCTAACTAAAAATATTTCTCTTTCGAATTAAAAATTAACGGATCCGAACATTTTTCTAGATTTTCACTTTAAAGCTGGAAAATCGAGGTGTAAAGTTTTCGTTGACCCACCCTGTATGTATATCTTATTATCCCCCTCGTAAGAGATATCTATGATAAAATCATCCACTACACACCCTATTTGTTTTGTCATTTCCTTTCCGGTTTATCTGTCTATCGGTTGCTCTGTCCCCTTAGTTTAGCTGTCGTTCTGTGTGGTCGCAACATATTTAAATATTACCTAAAAATAATTTAATTGACACTTTAGAATTTAATTTCTTTTTCAGAAAAAAACTAGTTTTTAATTTATCTTCAGATATTATGAAAAAAATCCAGCAAAACGTAAAAATAAGCTACAAATAAGTGTGATGTAGATTAGTAGGATTTTGAAAGAAAAAGAAAATATTAATATAATTAATTTATGTCAGGGAATTTTCACATGAAGTGTTTTTTTAAATTAGCTGTCATGTGGTTTCTGCCTATCATAACATCTAGATTTGATCTTATTTCCAGCGAGAACACATGTCCATAGTAATAATAATATAATTTTTGTTAACACCAGCATCCTAGTCATGATAGACACGAATTATTTAACTTATTTTAACGTTAGTAAAATGAAGAATTTTGTTGGAATAACGAGCAGAACTATTTAAGTGAAGAAAAACACCTGGGCGGATAAAGAACTTTATGGACCATACCAACATGACCTGTAAGGTACTAATGAAAATGGGTTTCTTATTCCAGAATTTAGGATCGTGATCCAAGACTAAGTAATAATATGGTAGTATTAGCGTTCGAGTAGCCTGTCTTGCCCCCAAGAAGTGCTGACTTGCTTTTATGTAACTGCATAGAGCATTAAAAAAATAATAATAGTAATAATAACCTAAAAATAGAAACAGAGGTTCTCATCACAGCATGTCAGGAGCAAGCCATAGCAACCAACTATATGAAGGCGAAGATTATGAAGATCGGCATCGACCCTCAATTCAAACTTTGTCGAATCCATCCTGAAACCATTCACCATATAGTATCTGGATGCCCCATACTGGCAAAGAAGGCTTGTACTGGAACATTTGTAAAGAGTATGCTGAGATCCTGTGATTTGCACCCCTGACATTACCATCATATGGGACACTCAAGTACATACCGATCGAGCCATCGCAACGAACAAGCGAGATATCATAATCAAAAAAAAGAAACAGAAGACCTGCATAGAGATCGATGTAGCAATATCCTCAGACTACAACGTCATTCAAAAGGAGGCTGAAAAACAACTCAAATACAAGGACCTCCAAATTGAAATCCAGTGACTGTGGGGAATGAAAACCGTCATCGTACCAGTAGTGATAGGAGTCATAGGACTCATATCTCACACCACCTGTGAAGCCATTAAGCAGCTACCTGGAAACCAGAATTTGCTGACTCTACAAAAGGCCATTCTATTGGGAAAAGCCCGCATAGTACGTAAAGTGCTATAAATCAGGGGCTCATCAAGACCGAAGTCATCATAAATAAACTAATAATAATAATAATAATAAAACTTAGCACACTCCCCAGTTTTCTCATCCAAGGAATAACATACCTTAAATCCAAAAATTCAGACAATAAGGACCCGTCAAATTACCGACCTATTATGTGCCTTCCAACCCTATATAAAATCATCACAGCCACTATTACCAGGAGAATAGAACAACATCTAGCACACAAAAATATTCTAACGGAAGAACAAAAAGGGTGCAGGAAAAACAACCGAGGAGCAGCTCATTATAGACAGCGTCATCATGGAACAAACCAGAAAAAAATATAGAAAAACTTCATACTGGTTACATACATTATAAAAGCCTCTGATTCGATACCCCACAGTTGGTTAACCAGAATACTAGAATTATACAAAGTCAATAAAAACATCAGGCAATTTCTTACGCAAATCATGAGTACGTGGAAAACTAAAATCAACTTAAGAACACAGAAAGAGCACATCGAAACAAAAGAGATCTACATCAGACGAGGTATGTTCCATGGAGATTCACTCAGCGCTTTGTTCTGCCTCTGTCTCAATCCACTCTCAAACACACTGAATAACACAAACTTCGGATTCCAAATTAAACACCAAAAAAATAACCAATACAAAATAAACCATCTCTTGTACATGGATAACATAAAATTATACGCAAGCACAAAGGCACAGCTAAAGGAACTCCTTAAACTCACAGAAACGTTTACCCTAGACATCAACATGAAATTTGGTATAAGTAAATGCAAGCTACTTCATATCAACAAGGGACAGTAGAAAGACTACCCTACGGGGGAAACAATCAACAATGAAACATAGATAACATGCTCAAAGAAGAAACGTACAGATACCTAGACTTCCATCAAAGCACCAAAATTAACCACACTCATATCAAATCAGAGCTCAAGACGAAATTTAAAACTAGACTCACAAAGCTACTAAAAACAAAACTGAATTCCAGAAATCTAACGACAGCTATTAACACCTTCGCCATACCTATTCTTACGTATTCGTTTAGTATCATTAAATGGTCATACACAGACATAGAAAACATTCACATTCTCATACGCACTGAATTCACTAAACACAGGAAGTTACATCCCAACGCATGCAAGGAAAGACTCACCATCGAGAGAAAAGAAGGAGGAAGGGGAATTATAGATATAGAATCGCTAATTAAAAAACAAATTTACGAACTCAGAAAATTCTTCCACAACAAACAAACTAACCTCCACAAGGCAATAGTGAAGGCAGACAAGAATTAAACACCGCTCGACCTATCTCAAACGAGCCACGCAGCAGACGTACACGGTCACATCCAATCACGACTAGAAAAGATGAACACCTGGTCTGAAAAAACACTTCACGAAAGATACAGATACCACATAAAGCAAGACCATATACATAAAAAGCTTTCATATACGTGGTTACAAGAAGGACAGCTGTTCCCTGAAACAGAAGGCTTCCTGCTTGCCATCCAGAACAAAGTCATAGCAACCAGAAACTACCGAAAGCACACCATCAAGGACACAACCATTGAAGACGAGAGGTGTAGGAGATGTCACCAGCAGAGAGAAACGATCGATCACATAACAATTGGATGTAGAATAATGGCCGGAACTGGATACACCGCGAGACACAACTCAGCAGCGAAGGTCGTTCATCAAGCATTAGCCACAAACTAACGGAGAACACAGACCCTTACTACCATTATACACCAACATCTATACTTGGCAGCGAAGGCTACAAGCTCTACTGGGAGATTGACATCCACACAGATTAAACAATCCCCGCAAATGGACCCGATATCACCTTTAAATCCAAAAAAGAGAAAATCACTTATTTAATTGACATGGCTGTCCCCAACGACGAGAACATCCAAGCGAAATACAGTGAGAAGATCGCCAAATACACCGACTTGGCAATGGAAGTAAAAGGGCTGTGGAAACAGGAAAGAGTCATCATTGTTCCTCTTGTCATATCAGTAACAGGTCTCACCCTAACAACGTTTACACCGCATTTGGCTCAATTAGGACTTAATACAGACATTCACAGGAAGATCCAGAAATCAGTCATTTTGAAAACATGTAGCATAGTTAGATCATTTCCTAATACACAATACTTGTTTTTTTCCATTTCCTTTTTTTATTGTTATTTTTTGTATTGACTTGGTATAATCACGTCAGTATAAAATACAACCACAGGAATACACAAGTGCAAAGTTTATAGAATACATAAGTCAACTTAACTAGGCAGAAAACGATCGCTATCCTTAGACTTAAACCAACACAAGAGGGGATTATCACAGACGACATAACATTAGTTTTTAATATTAGGAAAATATAAAACCGCAAAATGAAGTCCTCGCTTGCTATCTATTGAGAGCCAGTGAACCTCCCCTAAACTGTAGATCAATGTGGTCGTATTTTCTCCTTTCATACATAAGAGTTCTAAACTCTCTAAATTCGGAGCTTCTCCTGGCTCGTCAAAAAAATGATCAATAAACACGTTTACAGGAATTAAACCTAGAGAAATCTAATTAATTTAAAATAGGTGTCTTATATGTTCTAAAAACTTTAGGTTAACGATCAGTACTTCCAGTGACTTGGCCGTCTTAACAATGGGTTTTTCAAAATTTTCGTTATTTAAATAAAATACCTTCTCTAGAGACACTGCCCGTTGGCTGCCGATAAATACCACAACGAACTTGTTCGAATTTAGCATTAGTTTATGCTGTTTTGGAAGAGTAGATTTAATTGAATTTGAGAGTCATTAGCATTTGCCTCACAGTACAAATACACTTTAAGTTTCTTAAATTCCTAAAAACAGTGTATGTAATAAAAGAGGTAGTTCCAAAATTGAGCCCCTGAGGTTACTGGTTTTGAAGAAGATAGCA
Organism: Kuschelorhynchus macadamiae; assembly: GCA_030620095.1. Classification (NCBI taxonomy): domain Eukaryota; kingdom Metazoa; phylum Arthropoda; class Insecta; order Coleoptera; family Curculionidae; genus Kuschelorhynchus; species Kuschelorhynchus macadamiae. Next base: position 145,342 of record JAUTXW010000453.1, on the reverse strand, counting down.
GAGATTACACTTGCTGCCTTTCCGAAAACTAAGACAGGATAAATTTTACTGCAAAGTTGTGAATCCACATTGATAAACCTGAACACATGGTAAGGTATATGATATCAGAGGCCATGTAGAGACAAGTCAACAAGCTCTAAAGCTAATATTTCCTCAGTATCTTAATCTCGCACGATGTTATTTAAGATATTGGACAAGGTAGCTGATGTTCCAAATTTTTCTCTATACCTTCATTGACTTTTAGGTAGTATATTAGTAAGTTTTAAAACACATTTATTTCGTTGGTCATATAAAACTTTTTTCGAAGATCTTCATATATATGTATACATATGTTTTAAATCAACGCGAAGAGCTCATTAATTTGATACCCATGATGATAAAATTTTAAAAAAATATTTTTTCAAGCTTCAGAAAATGACCTTTAACATCAATCATATATTTTATAAAATTTGTATAGCCTGTGGTACTGGAAACATTGCGAAGCATTTGATAGCTTATTCATTAAAATCCTAATACTCATACGAACGCCATCCCATAAGATTCATATGACTATTCGCTCTTTATATAATAATCACTTATATTTAGGACGCCCAGAATACTAGAATCGCCTAAATACGCTCTCAAAAACAATAGAAAAAGTCGTAAAAATACGTGTCATTGCTCATTGTAAATAAGTTTCATCGACTAAGTGTAAATCAGTTTGGCGTTCAACATTCAAAAAGTATCGGAGATGCAATATTTCCCTTTAAAGAAATATTCTGGTTTGAACGATAAAGATATAGTTGCTGCGGTTTGTTGCGATTACTCCATAGCTTTTGACTGTATAAATCAGGAAGTTCTCCTCCAAAAGTTAAAGGGTTATGGATTCCAGGGTAACTGCTACAAACGGGTTTAAGTCAACAACAAATCGTAGTCAGTTAGTTAGGTACGGCTATAGTTCAACTACAATTTCTTTCTGTCTTGAGTCCAATTCTATTCCTATTATATATTAACGACTTAACTAACCTTAACATAAATGGAATTTTTACATCATTTGCGGACGACACTACCATTGTCTGGCGAAAGGTAAATGAACACATATTGAAAGAAAATATCTCAAGAGGTCTTAATTAAGAAATAATGTGATGCGAATCACCTTAGTTTTAATGTATCAAAAACTAATATTTTAACATTTAAGTTTGACTTTAATACTCTTTACCTATATGATACTAAGGTTGAAAACAAATCAAACACAAGTTTTTTAGGAATACACATTGATATTAACTTGAAATTTATTAACCACATAAATAATTCAAAATACAAGAGTTCTAACCACACTACATCACAACTTGTTATGTTCTGGACGCGCGTTTCGCTAACCAAGTTAGCATCATCTAAATGAAAAGGTTGCAAGAGGCAGTTATGCCGTTCGTATTGTTCAGAACTTGCAGGAAGAATAGCTTACTTTGCATTTGTAAATTCATGGTATAGCCTTTTGGGGTTACTGCAGCCAACAACATTTTAATTCTACCTTTATTTAGCAAAAACGTGCTGTACGTTACATGTGCAAAGCGGGGGCTCGAGACCATTGCAAACCATTTTTTCTGAGGTATATAATTTCTCAACACTTACTTGCCTTTTAATACTCGAATTTTATCTTTCATACATCAAAAAAATTTGAGAATTTAACTACTAAAAGGGTCTTTAATACTTGACAAAATTTGAATCTCCCCTTCCTATGCCTAGAACAACCTTCGTAAAACATTCAATTTTATATGAAGTAAAAAATGTACAAGCACCTCCCACAAATATTTAGAAATGTAGAATCACTTAAATTGTTTAACAAAAAAGTAAAATGTAGCTTGGAGGCAAAAGCATATTATAACTTGCAAGATTTTTAGGATGGTAGTGTTATATTTTATTTAGTTATACTCATGTACTTTAGGTTCTGGCTAAAATCTGTACTTAAAAGCTGTATGTCTCTTTAATTATATTATATATTTAATGGTGGATTTTATTATGGTTATATTTATACCTTTTTGTATATGTAGTTACTTAGTTTATGGTGTATATTTATTTAATTAATTTTTCTAATGATTAGACCTTAGTATTTTTATTTTATAGAGCATACTTTGTTGACAAGGCTTATATTTTATTTAGTATATTTGAATTTGAGTTTATTTTTTAGAAAAGATGTTTCCAGTTATTTTTTATTTTGGTTGTTTATCTTTTTCAAATAAGTGATTTATTTTATTGGAAAACTTTGCACTTTCCTATATTCTGCTATAATACATATAAACATTTTATTTTAACTTTTTCTGAAAAAACTCAATTTCTTTATAAAAAAAATCATATCCGACTCGCTTGCGAAACTAGTGCGTTATGTTCCTGTGACTCGAGTGTTTACGTTATACTGTTGATTGAAGGAAAAATGAAGACGTGCAACCTAATGGGCGAATTCGTGACAGCGCTGATTTCATTCCCCCTTACCTTTCATGTATTGTACGGTGGAGCCGTTCTGCGGCAAACACTCAAAACACCCATTTGCACTCGTTTAGTTCTTCGGTTCTCCCTGTACGATTAGATTCGTGGAAGACAGTACGGTGCAAGCAAATATTATTATGGTTGATTGATCAATCAAGGTAATTATTTAATCTAACAGAAATTCTAGCGTTTTAGCCGTTAACAGGGCCCTAGCTGCGTAGATCTTGGCAATAGGAAAAAAAACCTTGTGCTATTTTATGATTACAAAATAAAGCAGATTGTTCTAGGTCTACGTTTAAATCTAAATTTTAGTTTACATATTATTGTTACTTATATTTTTTAAGACAAAACTTATTTTTTACATTGTTCTGTATTATTAAAGTTACAGGTTATTTTAGTTCGAAACATCGAAAAAATGTTGAGTGTGATATGCTGTTGGATTTAGAATTAAAATTAGTGTTTATTAAGAACACAAAATGTTTGACTATTTAAAAGGCAAAGTTTATGATAATTGTTCGGAAATGAATCTTCGGATCGTAAACTTAATAACTTATTTTGGTAGACGGAAAAAGGTGGCTCTGATAATGTGACATTTATTTGAAAATATCATTTTAAAGAAACTCGGTAAGAAATTAAAATGATTTTCAAAAATTTCTTTTTTTTTCGGATATCTTTGGAAGTACTTGAAATATCCTCACTTTTAAAACAGCATTTGATTGTGTACAAAATTGCACAACTTTGCCAGAATTCAAACTTTTCCATATCTTGTATTGCTTCTCCCAATGGTTCAAGAAATTGGGATACCCTGCACCTTAGAGTACGAAAGAAGTCTAGCCCTATACACCATATGAGGGACTTTCCTTTTTATCACAAATTAAAGAAAAATATTGTTCATAAAACATTTTTTTTGCCATGTCTAAAGCATAGAAAATTAAAAGCAAAGTTGAAATAAAATGACTATTTCAAAATTTTCAAATAAAACGTGTAATTTAAAAATAATACATAATCAAAACAAAAGCTAAATATGCAATTAGATAATAAAAATTTAGAAAACATGTGAAAATAAACTTACAGTAAACTACTAAATTGGTACCATCTACAAATTTTAAATACACACAATTTACGCATCTGGTGTTCTTTTTCCTTTCCTCGGAAAAGAGAAGTATTGTAATCGCGAAAAATCACCCTCCGAGATTTCTTTCGGGATTTCACGATTCAGGGTCCCTAGATGACGAAAAACAGGTTCCGTCGGTCTGTCTGTCTTACTGTCTGGGTGTCTGTCTGTTCGCGGCGTAGCTAAAAAGCTACTTACCCGATTGACTTCAAATGTCTGTAAAAAATTGAGGGTCATATGGGGATGACTTGGTAACATAAAATGCGGCCAAATAAAATGTTCGTAATTGTAGAAAAATTACCCTCTCAGGTAATACACATTAATTTCACATCGTTTTAGTGTCCCTAGATGACAAAAAAATATGTTTAAAAATTCCGTCGGTCCGTTTGTCGGTCTGTCTGACTGTCGCGGCATAGCTTAAAGACTATTACCCGATTGATTTCAAATTTTTATCAAAAATTAAGAGTTATATCATCATCCCCATGAATGACCTGGTAAGATTATTTTATTAATTCCAATATGGCGAAACTAAATGGTGGCCTAAAAAAATTATTATGGAAAAAACTGCTTGTCTAATTTGTTCAATTTCCAAATTAACAATCGATCATTTTAATCTTATTATCGAGCTTGTACCACTTTTTAATAATCGCAAACTAATAATTCTTGTTCTATAATTTGGTTGCGCCCTCTGCGGCCATGGTGTCAAGTCGGAAAACAACTCCGCGTTCGGAAGTACGACGTCGAATGTTGTACAGTCAGTAAGAATTTGCATCTTAAAGGGTGAACTTATTGTTTGTTTGTTTGTGCTGCGGTCTCATACCGCGTAAAAAATTAATTCTTTTGGGCTCTATTCCCGTAATTTAAAAGTGTATTCTTCAAATAAAGTCATGTAGTAAAACTAGTGCGTCTTTTGAGGTAGTATCCCTCATTTTTAGTTGATATCCAGAGGTTTTGGATAAATTTTAATCATATTGCGTCATTCGTTTCGGTGTGTCCTTTGATGGTCGGCAACGGGTATAATTCGTTTATCCGAAAGTGCAAGGTTTAACCCAGCCACATCAGGTGTATGGTGGACTGCTCTTTATTACAGAATTAATTTAGCCAGTATCATTTTATTTCTTTATAAAGTGTAGTTATAAAGTTAGAATAAGAGTAACTTTTGTAATGTCATAAAAGTGTTGCCAATCAATATTTAGTAAAATCCCCAAGTGTATTATTTTTTCTTGTACCTCTATATATTGTCATTAGAGGGCAGTGTCTACACTACTTTTGACTTTGTAATATTTTGGTTTGTATTGTTTACAAACTTAAATTGTGACTTTCCCGGATTTGTAACTTTGCTTTACCGAATAGACTGTGAATAATAACTCGATTGTGATAACCCTATTGTGACTATATTCTGCTAATTATTAAATATACCTATGTTTTCTAAAACGTAAAGAGTTTTAGTGGTCCTTCATCGGAGAGACAACCCCAGAGGTATATCATTATAGACAGCTCACGTCTACAATTAATTTATCAAGTATTATGTTGGAATCAACTGGTAAAATTTTGGTACGAGTCCAACATGCCGGAACCTAATTGGCGGTATAATAAAATATTCAAAAATTTAGCCTTAATAGTTTTACTTAACGGATTGATTTCAAATTATATGCCATAACTAATTGTGATGGAAGTATCAGCTAGTAAAACTGTGTTACTAATTCAAGATAGCGGAACAAAATAGCGGTCAAATAAAGCATTTGTAATCGTGAAAAACTCACCCTCTCAGGTTTTACATATCTTCACGTTCTATCATCCCCAGATACCAAAGACAACAAAAGTCTAATCTTAAGGATACATAGATTCTATATTCATTTTTATTTATTTATTGCTTTTTCCTTCAATCAACGGTAATACATATACCAGCAATCCTGAATGTTTACCCACACAGGTAAATCTCTGCATGTAACTAAATCTTTAAAACAATACAACTCGCAGCTTTCAATCCTGAAAATGCTTTATGTAACATCCACACAGCTTATTTCTATAATAAAAGCAGAATTAAAAGCAGAATTTGAAATCTCTTTTCCTGCCAATATGTAAAAGAATCTCCTGTATTCAATCTTTAAAACAATTTATTATATATATTCAGAGTTTCATGGTGAACGGTTTGGCTCGAGAGAAAGCGGTTTATTTATGTTGTCGTTTTAGAAAGTTTTCCTATTTTATTTTGGTCCGGTTTGCTTTCCAATAAGCCCATTGGTATTTGTAAAGGAGTGTGTTGTATACTTGGCTATTTATTTCTTGCTTGAAGTTGCCTAAGTGGTTTAAGGAAAGTAAAGTCCGAAATAATCAACAAGCGTAAAACATGTCGACGTATCTTCAATAAATTATAAAAAAAAATGTACTGGTTTAGTTTTAAAAGCGTCTTGATAACGACGTACAACAACACAATGATATTTCTTCTCGTAAATTTATTAAGAAGAGTTACGTCACTTTTATCTATGATTCTTATGCAATATTGCGAGTCTGTAGAGAAAGATCTAAAATTTTCTAATTTCTAAGCTTTGGGCAAGTTATGGAGTATTTATAACTGGAATTAATCTATAGACTCTTGACTTGTTTTGTAGTTTTCGAAAGAAATTATGTACTTATGCATTTGGCTTCAATAGGGAGGACTAAATGTGTAGTTTATAAAAAACCATTACTTATATTTATTATGAATAATTTAAACTTTCTCATATTGTTATTTAAACTCTGTTCGTGTCTCTATTTCATCTTGTACGTAGTTAGTATATCATAACCCATTTAATTTCCTTGGTATACGTATCCTATTAAAATTGATGGCTAAATAATATAAAAGATGTAATTTTTTGCCTCATTTTAAGATTAAAAGTTGTTATAAACATGTATCCGCAAGGCAGGCCTTCGTAGGATGTCAAAGTATCATTATTTTTTAGGGTTTTTAGGGTGTTACCTTTTCCTAGATCACAACCACTTTTAATCGCCGAACATTTTATTGCGATATCACTGACCATTTTTGCAATAAATTTAAATTCTTTATTCTGTTCTAAAATTTTTAAACTTGTACCGTTTAAAAATGATTTAGCAAAATGTCAATTCATGTCTATCTAATTTCAGGTTATAAATTATAGATTAAGTGCACAGGCAGATACACAACGCCTATAGCAATTGCATTGAGTGTTGTAACTCAAGCAATACCTCCTAAAGATTTTTTCCATAATGTTGTTAAATGATATGATATCTAGACGGTCTCAATTGCGGTTCGCGCAATAACGTCATTGAGTGCTCAGATTTTTAATTTGCTTATAGAGATGCATGTCGTTTCTAGTGTTTAGAGATTATATTACCTTTTTTTTTTCAATTAAAAATCTTTTTCTAACGAAACATTGACATATAACTCACTAAAATAAAAAACTTATGACATGGTAGTTATATATTTATTTAATAAAAATACGAAAAACACGCTAAAGAAATAGTTAAGGTTGTATAAAATCCGACAGTATTTAATTTTATACTGTTATTTTGTATTACATGTTTATATTTAGTTCAACTTAGAACTTACTAAATGCTATAATATCTGTGTTTTTTGATAAGTACAGGGACGTAACTAAGTCCCATTTGAAGGGAGGAGGTCTAATTAAAAAAAGATGCAGGTATAAGAGGGAATAAAACAACACACACTCAACAAGTTTGTTCCTATATTATATGTAATTATATAAACAAATTTAAATAAAATATAGCCTTATTCTATTTGAAAATCTCTTTTTTTATTAAAAATGTCGACTATTTCGTCCAGATTTACATTTTTGTCCTTTTTGATATAGATATCATATGTATATATATATATATATATATATATATATATATATATATATATATATATATAAATATATATATATATATATATATATATATATATATATATAAACATATATATATATATATATATATATATATATATATATATATATATATATCATATACATCTAGTCATCTTTAACAAAATGCCTTGACCATATCCGCGCCAAATTTATATTAAATTTAGCTTTGCGTTTACGCAAGCGTTTCCATTCACGTAAAAATTTTTTTGTAACTAAATACAAAAAAAGACAAAACCGTTTTAAACATCAACTGAAAATGCACTGAAATCATATGGCCGAAGGTAAATGACAGGCGGTGTGAATCACGCGATGACGTAGCAGATCGATGCACGATATCATACCTTCTGTTTATTATATCATGGGTAAACAGTACAACTATAACAGTTAAACATACAGATTGTTCATTTAAAAGCTCCAATTTATCGAATTGCAAGGTCTTATAAAAACTAATATAATATCAAACGAGAAGGAGGCGGGTCAAGTGATATACCTCGTTTGAAAGGTTTTATAATTTGATGGTAAAATGTAGGGTTGTTGAAAACCTTTCAAGCCAGGCATCACTTGAACCTCTTTCCTATTTAAAAGTTTTAAATGGAAGGGGCCGAGGGTTGATCTAAAGCTTATGATAAACTATGCCTCAGCTTATTTTTTATTTTTCGATATATAATTTTAGAGTGAACATTGTCAAAAACATTTTTTTTAATAAAATTTTATATTCTTTATGTTCTTAAAAATCTAAAACATTTGACTAACTTGATAAATAAAATTACTTGAATATTTAAAAATTATTTATGCGACGTAAACACTTCTCGCAACACCTAATTTGACGCTTTTCGCGAAATCTAAGTAAAATTTGCTGGGCCATATATGTTTTGCATTTATTGTCAACTTCTTTAATTCGCGTGACCCACATTGTTTTAAATGGGTTACGGTTTTCTCCTAAGTTCTTAAAACCAGAACTTAACACCGAATATTTTTCAATTACTAAATGAATGAACGTATTATGTATATTTAATTTATTGATATTTACTTTTTTGAGGACTGTATGAAAACTATATAAATTTTAGGAAAACAGTTTTTTTACAATGAAAAATTCAAATATGAATAAAATTATACTTTTATATACTTATACATCACTTTTATTAAATTTGGGCGAGAGAAATTTAATAAATTTATTGAATAAAAGTGCGGTCTATTTTGCAAGAAAAAATATGTGTTTTTTTATACCGGGTGACCACGAGATTACTTTCTTGCTGCCGTTTTTTTATTTCGCTATCGATATTAACGAAATTTGGTAGGGTTATTACTCTAACAAAACGTCATTTTTATGCATCTATGAGGAGTTTTTTCGACTTCGGATTTCACAGGAAGTGACCGAACTTTTGATTTTTACATGGGATATTCTCTATATTTTTGGTTTTTCGGATTCTACAGATTGTTTTACGTCCGAGTGCACCATTTTTATATTGAATTTTGTCCAAATTTTACTTTTAAATTATATTTTCTTTTTCTATCTAGAGTGCCATGATCATCCTAAAATAACTCTACGTACTTTAACCTCTTGTAGAAAAATACTAAACTAATTTTGAATTCTCAAACTTTTTTGATAGAGGGCTCTAAACTTCATTATTTTAGTATTCTTTGCCCTAGCTAGAAAAACTGAAATGAAAGCATATCACTTTCATAACATTACTAAATGCAGTATTTCATTACGAAAGGTTTTTCCCTCTTGCCGACGCGCCTCCCGCACCTACGAATTGCCGGTTCTACCGGTCAGTCGGCAGGTCACTTCGCAGTGGTTGGGTACGCGGTGTCTTAGATTTTAAACCTACGTGTTTACGGAGCGTTTTAGGCGGTGAGCAAAAATATAGAATTTGGAACAAAAGTGCGTTTAAATGTAACTTTTTACTTCCCTCATAAAAGGGAAGTATTGTAATCGATCTTCACGTTCCTGGGTCTCTAGATGATGAAAAACATGTTTTCTTAATTCCGTCGGTCTGTCTGTCTGTACGCGGCGTAGCTAAAAAAACTACTTACCCGATTGACTTCGAATTTTGGTCAAAAATTAAGGGTCATAGGGGGATGACCTAGTAATATTTTGATAAATATCCAAAGTGGCGAAACAAAATGGCAGCCTAGTGAAAATTTAAAAAAATATTATCAAAAAACTGCTTATCCAATTTATCTCAAATTTTGCATAAACATCATATATCATACGGGAAAGGAAAAAAAACTTTTTTAAATTGTCGACGTTTTGCAACTTTATTGTTGCATCCTCAAGACACATATATAGATTCCATATCCTGGATGAAACTTATATTATCAGTTTTTACCTACTACGTTGGTCCTCAGATAGTTTCCAGATATTACATTTCTAAGGGGTTTTCGTTAACGATCCTCTTGTTTTAATGTTAGAGTGGTGTATTATTTGGGGTTAGCATCCAGTAAAAAAAAAACAAAAGTTTTTAAAATTGTCGACGTTTCGCAACTTAATTATTGAATTCTCAGGGCACATATATAGATTTTATATCCTCCATGAAACCCATATTATTAGTCTTTACCTACTCCGTTGGTTCGCAGATATTTCCCAGATTTTAAGATTCTAAATCCGTTTTTGTACTATGGAATAGTAATGGGTTTCCTTACTGTCCAGCATCAATCAGTATTCATTCACAAAAAAAAATTTAAGAAGGCTTTATAAAACATTTTAATTTATATTTTAAAGCACTTATGAATATTTGATGCTAATATTAAAACCAAAATATTTTAAGATAGCTGTTAGGAGCAAACTGTTTAATAAAGGGATTTAATGGCAACAATAGGGCTTTCATGTAAAACTTATTTAATATAAATGCTGTTTTGGTTTTATGTGCATGAGCGTTAAAACCCTTGCATTGGATCAATAGTTCTTGTAGTGTTTTTGACTAACTGCGATAAAGTTATCATGAATCCATTTAAGGCATTTAAAAAATGTTTATTTGGTAGTTATATACAGTTGCTCTTGGTTTGGCTTATTAAGTGCAGACCACTTTAATCTTGTAGATAATTTTAGTTTTTTAAAAACATTGATTTTTGTTGGATATAATCTAGTTTCTATGTATATGTGAGCAATCATCCCCTTGGAATTTGAACATTTGATATAGGCACCAAATGAGACCCAGTTCCCGTTACACCACCTATTAGATTTACGATTAGCCATTTAAGTGTTACGCTATTAGGATATTGCTATTTTTAGGGAACATGTATTCCCATTCTCTATTTCTAAGAACTTGGTAGAATGTTTTTGAAGTAGAATTGATTTTGATATCCTGTCGAGAACATATTGATTGTCGTTCGGATAATTTTTGTAATTTAAATTAGAATAAACTTATTGTTGAAAGTTCTTTGCATCGTTTCGCAAATATAAATTAATACATTTTTATTTTACATTTGTTGTTAATACCTATCAAATTTAGTCCATAAGTTAACCTTTTATTAAGTTGAACATCTACTACTCTAAATATTAATATGAATACCAAAAGTAACTAATACAGTTATTGATCGTTCCCCGTTCATTGCGATAAAATAACGCGGGGCCCCGTATATCTCGCATCTAGCTGTAAGCTGCTGGTGTTCGCTATTATTTACGATCGGTCGCAAAAAAAACCGGCTTTTTGAAGCACAACAAAGGAGTGAGAGAACTGTATCTTTCTTTAAACTGTGGTTTAGGTGCCCTTGGAAAAAAATTGGTCCCACAATCCTAATACCTACTGCTCCAGTCTATACGTTAACTGAAAAAATCTTGAAAATTACCTTCCACCATTCGGTGTTCAATATTGTGAACGAATATCGAGTATTTTGTCTGTTAAACATTCCATTATTAGTAAATCTCGACCCATCCGAATATAAGATACAATTCGCTAGGTTATTATTATCATCATTATTGTTCAAAAACCAGTTGCAATATTCCAGTCTTCTATTGAAATCCCCCTTGTATAAATGTTGATGCAGCTGCTATTTAAATGACTTGTACCCATGTTTTCTCAAAATTTTTCTTACGGATTCTCTGCCAATGCCTAATCCCAAACCGATTTCCCTGGTGGATGCTGTAGGATTTACAGTAACAAAAGCAACTACATTTATTTCAGTTTCCTCATTAATAATAAAAGGGTCTGGTGGATTGTTGGATGATGAAGACATCATCAAAAATCAAATGTATTTAACAGGAAGATGTGAATAAGTTCATGCTTGAAGCCCTTGATGATATATACTTATTGATGAAGATCGTAATGGTAATGTGAGTTGCTGGAGCGTGCCGTTTTAATGAACTCTGTGAAATGAAAATGGACAATGTTAAAATAAGTCAAAAATTCATAATTGTGACCATTCCTGACTCCAAAAATGGAATGTCACGTACATTTACAGTGACAAAAAGTAACGACACTCAGGTTTGTCATTTCAAAATAATTCAAAAGTACATTGATACAACCCACATGACGACTATTAATCCGCGCTTCTTTATGCGATATCAAAATGGAAAGTGCTTAAACCAGCCTGTGGGGAAAAATACGTTTTCGCCAATTCCAAGTAAAATTGCGAAATTTCTAAAGTTTGAGAACTTCAAAATGTATACTGGACACTCTTTTAGAAGAACGTCGGCAACTTTATTAGCAAATACTGGAGTTGATGTATTAGCTATCAAGCGACATGGTGGATGGAAATGCGCTACTATTGCGGAAAGTTACGTAGCTGAGAGCCTCAATAATAAAAAGAAAGTAGCGAATAAAATTTTATACAATAAGACGCAGCCAGAAGTCTGTTGCAGTGCTTCAACAGTGACAGAAACATTGGTTAGAAATAAAGGAGCTGTGGAGTCAGAAAATGTAATACACATCGAGAAGAAACGAGAAAACGTGTTTCCAAATTTTGTTAATAATGTGAATAATTGTAATAATTGTACCATTAATATACAATTCAATTAATATCACCGGATTTTTGTCCGGATTTTTGTAATATGTTGATGAAATCAAAAATTAAAGCTACTTATAATAATTTTAGATTATTATTTCCCTAGGAATGTAAGTTGACTTACATCCTGTCGTTAAGGGCAACCAATACCTTGTTGACTAACTATCACTTACGTCTGTCAAAGCAGTGTCAAAATAGGTTGCTTACAATACAGGGAGGGGGAAAATATTATTTTTATTACATTTTCTGACTCCACAGATCCTTCATTTCTAACCAATGTTTCTGTCACTGTTGAAGCACTGTAAGACACTTCTGGCTGGGTCTTATTGTATAAAATTTTATTCGCTACTTCCTCTTTATTATTGAGGCTCTCAATAGAAGAAAATTCGCTGATTCTTTTATGTCTAAAACATCCATTTTGTTTCCACATTGAATTGTCCAACTTGACGTTGCTGATAAAATAAAAACTGCTTATGTTGCTCTGGCAACGGATCACGGCTGCCTTCATAATTTAATGAGAATGCTATCGAATGTAATGTTAATGAAAATCCAAAAATATAAACCAACAGCATTTTTTTGTAAACATACAATACAGGGAGGGGGAAAAATGTTATATACTATATGGGATGTAGGTACATTAACCAGTCTCGAACTTTTTTGCCAGCCCGAGCGATCTGGTAAATGTTACTTACATCCCTTATAGTATAAATAACTATTTTTACTTTTTAGTGCATTTTTTTGGAATCTGTTTAATTTTTTTATAAACATTTTCGTTTTGAAGTCCGTTTCATTTTTTTATAAATATTTGCTTGTTAAATAAATTCTATACGGTGCAAAACATCAAAATATTTTAAGAAACCAATTAAAATAAGTTAGCCATTTCTTAAAAATTACCCCCAGTATACCGTGTGCCCAATTTGAATGGTATATCTCTAGAAATATACGAGGTCGATGAAAGAAAACTGAACACAATTTAAAATTTCAACAAACCGTATCTCAAAAACACATGTTTATACAAACTTTTAGACCTAGAATTGGCCAAAAAAAGTACATGTTGCATTTTTAGCCCATCAATTAAAAAATACCCTATATTATATGTAGATGCTTTTGTAAAGTTATTAAAATTTTAAAAATAGACACCCAAAGAAGCATTAAGAGTTTGTTATTGCATTTTCTTGTTGATAGTATTTTTTCGATTTAAAGCATATTGACTATTTAATGATATCCAGATTACAAGACGAAACACGTTTGTTTTGGCCAGCAGGAGTCCATAAAATGTCCTGAAATGAAATAGGGTGCTTTCAAATAACCCTATAAAGAAGCTTGCCCGACTAAGCGGGTCGGCGGCAATAAAATTCCTTGAATATATGAATATTACGTGACGCGATTAAAGCTTAAATGCAGTTTTGCTCTTGTTTGGCTTCCAATAAATCTGCAACGTAATCGCGAATATAAAAATAGTCGGCGAATAATGAAAAATTTCGCTTTGAAGACTCTTTGGGGTAACAACGGTATTTAGATTGGCTTTTTATTGGTCCTTTTGACTTTGTAGGTTGTCTACGAATTGGCTTAAAAGATCAAACAATTTTTTTATATAAGGATTTTATTCGTCGAAATTCTTCCCAGTTTAAAATATACCACGTGTTAAATAAACTCAGTTTCTATTAAAATTTTGAAATCTTTATTTGTAAATCAAAATACAAGAGTTCTAACCACACTACACCACAACTTGTTACGTTCTGGACGTGCGTTTCGCTAACTAAGTTAGCATCATCAGCAGATGATATAAACTAAAGTAACTTATCCTAACCGAGACTATTTATAGATAAATGTGGTCACACTTGGTTGCGCATGACTGCACCGTTGTTAAGTAAACAATAGCAAAGTTTACTAAATAAAATATAGAGAGGACTATAGAGAATAGGCCCTATGTCTTTATTTAGTAATTTCTTACCACATTTACCTATTTCTATACTCTCAAATGAATCCAATAATCTATTATTAGATAGATTTTTAATCAACTTAAGATTATGTATTCCTATTTGGTGATTGTTTTCCAAAGCATGTTGGGCAACGCTTGACTTTTCTGTTCTTCCGTATCTTAAATATGCCGTGTGTTCTTTAAAACGAATGTTTATGGAGCGTTTAGTTTGCCCAATATATTTTAGATCGCAGTCATTACAGTTAATTTCATAGATGCCACTCCGCTCCTTCAAATCAACTTTGTCTTTAGGGTTTCCAAGGAGATTTTTCAAACTGTTCTCCGTTTTGTAGGCTACTCTAAAACCTACGTTTTTAAATACTTTAAAAACTTATAGGAGCCTCAGGTGCTTGAAGAGTAGTGGCATCTTTTAACATTTTCTTATGCTTATGTCTATTTACTAATATGTGTACAAAATTATCATTATATCCATTACTTTCAGCTATATTTTTAATCCGATTCATTTCATTGTTAAAACGTTCTTTACTTAATGGAAAATTGACTCACTTGTGAGTTAAGAAATGAAATGCTGCCATTTTGTGTTGACGGCAATGAAATGAGTCGGATGTTATATACCTGTCAGTATTAGTAAATTCCCTATAAATATCAAATTCTAATTTATCGTTATTTCTAATAACCAACGTGTCGAGAAAAGGTAATTGCTCATTGTTTTCCTTTTCATACGTAAAATGAATGGAAGGATAGGGTTTCTAATCTATAAACAAAATGGCAGCATTGTCCAACTCACAGGTTAGTCAATTTTCCATTAAGTAAAGAACGTTTTAATGTTTATAGCTAAAGGTTAAAGGATATAATGATAATTTTTTACATAAATTAGAAAATAGACATAATTTTCTGTTTTAGTATCAAAAATCAAAAAGAACACACGGCACATTTAAGATACGGAAGAACAGAAAAGTCAAGCGTTGCCCAATATGCTTTGGAAAACAATCACCAAATAGGAATAAATAATCTTAAGTTGATTAAAAATGTATCTAATAATAGATTATTGGAGTCATTTGAGTGTATAGAAATAGTTAAATGTGGTAAGAAAGCACTAAATAAAGACAGAGAGCCTATTCCCTATGGTCCTCTCTATTGTTTACTTGACAACGGTGCGCAGTCATGCGCAACCAAGTGTGACCACATTTACCTATAAATAGTCTGGGTTAGGATAAGTTACTTTAGTTTATATCATCTGCTGATGATGCTAACTTAGTTAGTGAAACGCGCGTCTAGAATGTAACAAGTTGTGGTGTAGTGTGGTTAGAACTCTTGTATTTTGATCTATTTTCCACCACAGGTTCCAGTGTTAGGACTTTTTATTTGTAAGTTTAGAGAAATTTCACATAAATTTATGCAACGAGACTCACTTCAGTTGCCGTTTTTAAAGTATTTTTAATGTTTCATATTTACCTTAACGGAATAGTACCTATAACAAGTTAAATAAAATTTAAGGAAAAAGAAATTAAAAACGAAAAAGGAAAAAAATAAGGTGCCATCAGTGACGTAAGTTAAAAAAGTTGGTACTAGAATGGTGAAAACGAGTAAAAACTATAACATATTTACATATTTTAATGTGTGGTACCACGAATCATTTATTTATACTTACTTACTTATGAAGTTTGTGAACCAAATTTAAGATAATTCGATCAAATGCTTATATGAGTTTTTGTATTGAAAGTTTTAAGGAATTCACTTCTTTTAATATTCTGACACAAACAAAAAATACGCTGAATATTGACTTGTATTTTCGATAAAAAAAATCGGTAAATTTCTCTTACCTGGAACTTCCTTCGTTATGAATCTTTCCTTTTATTAGGAATGGCGAAGTGTGACCCAATTTAGTCCAGTACATAGTCATTTAGTAACACATATACTCTGTCTTTCCAAAGATTTTTATTGTGCACTATATTTTACCATTTTACATTGATACAACTCCATTTTATTACGTCATGTTGAATTCGTTCAAGTTTATCTCTATATCATACTGCAAAATTTAAAGTCATTTTTATAAGATATTTTTATTTTGATTTTTTTTTTAAATTTCAGTTTGTTTCCCCATTCGCACTACAACTTTACCAGTCTATCTCTATATCACACTTATGTTTGCACAAAAATTGAAATTAGTCTAATAACCAGTTTCTTTTCAGGCTGATTTTTTAAATATTTTATTTGGTCGCCATTTTGTTTAACTGTCTTGGATTCGTACCAAAATGTTACCAGTTATTTCCTATGTAACATTTGATTTGTGTGCAAATATTGAGGTAAATTGGATAATTAGTTCTTTAGTTATAATTTTTTTAACGTTTCACTAGGCCGCCATTTTGAACCGGCATATTCGATTTTCACAAAAATATTATCAGGTCATCCCCATATAACCCTTAATTTTTGACTAAAATTTGAAGTCAATCTGGTAAGTTGTCTTTAAGCTATGCAATGGACAGACAGATAGACGCAATTGAAAATACATATGTTTTGGAATATAGGGACACTGAAATATATGTAAAACCTGAGATTAAGAACATTTCATTTGGCCGACTTTTTGTTCCACCATCTTGAATTAGTACCGCAATTTTACTTGTTCATCTCTATTCGTTATTAGTTAGTTATAACACAAAAGTTGAAATCAATCCATCGAGTAGTTTTTTCAGGCTGAATTTTTATATTTTTTATTAAGCCGCCATTTTGTTCCGTCATCTTGGATTCGTACCAAAAATTTACGAGATGATTCCTGCAGAGTACTTTTTGTGCGAAATTTAAGAAAAATTGTATAAGTAGTTTTTCAGTAACAGATTTCACTAAGCCGCCATTATGTCTTGCCTTACTGGATGTTTACCCTAATATTACCAGGTCATCCCCATATAAGTCAATCGTGTAAGTAGTTTTTCAGCTATGCCGCGAATAGACAGACCGATAGACAGACAACCGGAATTGACTAAAACATGTTCCTGTTCATGGCATCTAGGGACCCTAAAACGTAAAGATCTGAAAAAACTTCGAAGGGTCCTTAAAATAAAGGTTCATAGTCTTAAGAAAGCGGAAAAGTAAAATTTGTGTACGCAAGTAAATTTTATGTTATTTTATTTGCTGTAATAGTGTGCCGCTTTACCTATAAAGTGCGCCAGCTAAGCGGTACGGAAAATTAATCAAGGATTTAGTAAATTTCGCACTGGTCCACTTATAATTGCGATGTGCCTAGAGTCTCCATGCACTTGCCGCTAGAAGGTTCTAGCTATTTCCAGTGGCGCCTATACATTTCGAGCATTTGTTTTCATTTCTATATAAATGCATTGCGTTGAATTTTAATTATTATTTCGAAGTAACAATGGCAAGCAAAAGAGGAATAACAATTCGAAGCGGTGCACATGAAGTTATTGCGAGCGTTATAGAGGCCTGTACTAGAGAAGCTGAAAACAATAGTTTGACTATTCCAATTCGAAATCGAACAGAACGCGCTGCATTTTACACTGGTGTTTCGGAAAGTAGTGTAAGAAACATTCAAAGAGAACATAATGATCGCTCATGTTCTACTTCACCTTTAAAATCTCTTGGTAAGAAAAAGACCCCGATTATCATACAAAGATAAAATTGACGATGGTGATTTTCAAGTAATTCGACGAACAATAGAGCATTTTTATATAAACTTGAAGAAGGTTCCGACCTGCAAACCCCTACTTCGTGCTGTAAAGAACAAAATATATTTTCCATATGGGTATAAAACCTTAAATCGGCTTTTACGATCAAATGGTTTTGTTTGGCCAAAATAAACGAAAATTGCTCATTCAGAAACCAAATATTTTTCACTGGCGGGTGAAATATCTACAACTATCAAGGCAATATAGGCCAGAAGGACGCAATATTGTGTATCTAGACGAAACCTGGGTAGATAATGATATGACAGTGAACAAATGCTGGCTAAGTGAAAGTGTTACAGGTGTTGTTCAGGGAATCCGCTCTAGTAGTCCCTTTATTATAGTTCATGCTGGTTCAGAAGCCGGATTTGTTCCAGGTAGTGCTTTAGTTTTTCGCTCGGGACTAACAATTGGAGACTATTATGGACAGATGAATAGAGATAATTTTGAAAAGTGGTTGCTCGAGAAGCTTCCACCTAACATTCCTCCCAAATCAGTCGTGGTAGTGGATAATGCGTCTTATCATTCTCACGTAGAAGATAAATAAATAATAAAATAAATACTCTACAAAAGCTCATATGATATCGTGGCTTAAATTGAACAATCTTGTATGTGTTCCAACATGGAGAAAATATCAATTGTATGAAATAATATCAGCTAACAAGCCTAGAGAAAAAAGTATAAAATTAACGGTCTTTTACGTAACCTCGGTCATACACCTTTAAGGCTGCCTCCATACATGTGCGACCTCAACCCTATTGAACTTGCATGGGCAGGAGCAAAAAAATATATTCGAGAGCGCAACCCGGTGAACTTTCAATTAAAGATTTAAATAAAATAACAGAAGCGATTGACTCAATATCGGCTGAAAATTGGAAATCGTAAAAGTCTTAACTCGGAGATACAAGGTTTAAAAAAAAAACATTTTTTTTTAATCCTAATTTTGATGGTATTCTAGATAAATAACTGTGTGAAATTTGATACACGTCTTTTATGCATAAAAGGGCATTTTTTATTAACAATCAATTTTTGAAATTTCTACAAGTGGCGTGCATATTTAATTAACCTGGATAAATCCGTAAGCTCGTTAATGCATAGAAGACGTGTATCAAATTTCATGCAGTTATCTACAATAGCATCAGAATTGGGATGGAAAAAAATGTTTTCTTTTTAAACTTTACCATCCTGTATCTCAAAAGTTAAGACTTTTAGGACAAAAAAACACCCTCTTTAACATCAGCACGCAATTAGAAAACGCCCTGTATAGTACTTTACAATGACGGCCCCTATATAAAGTAATATGACAAACAGAGACAGACGGCCACTTTTGGCATTCGCGAGTAGCCCAAAGTCGAACTGCATAAATTAATCTATAAATCTCGTTCACTGGATCTGATGCTACCTGCCCTTGTAAAATCTGGACTTGTAAATCGTGTATCACTATACTGGGTGGTCCAATAGCAGTGGACGTAGGCAGTAGCCCGGGAACGGTTAATGACAGAACTCAAGAAAAAATATATTTATAGGTAAATCGATCAAGAAAGAATCAAAATTAAATCATTTTAAAATTCGAAAGTTCTCCGCTTCTGCAACACAAAAGAGATAGTGTGTAGTGCGGTACACGAAAGAAAACAAATATAGATAAAGGTTCATTAAGCATAGTTACATTTTTTAATTATCTGAAGTGCGTATAGTCAAAAAGGAGTGGCATATTATTTAAAGAACGATGGGACACCACTTCCCGCACTTTCCGCACTTTAACACATGTTCACTAACTATTTTTAAGTATTATAAACAGAATTTAGTACTTTATCTTGCTAGAAATTTTTAAACCACATTTTTAACATGCAGGATTTATTTTATTTAATAGCATTAAAACCTATTGCTATAAAATACCGAAATGTTTATTTTTTAACTGCTGTGCTCCCCTCCTGGTCATACATCCTGATACCTTGAACTTCAGGAGCCGCCACTCTCCTAATCAATATCTTCGCCGGCAGTTAAAAATTTGAACTAATAAACTAAACAGTATATTATAGTGACTCCCAAGGATCTCAAGAAAGACTTAATATAACGCCAAATAGAACAAAAGCTCAGTAAGATGAACCCCCTGAGGGGGAAACTTTCTACTTTCCCCCAGGAATTCCTTGAAACTTTGTGGCTTCAGTTTCGTCAACAAAAGATGTCATTCTCTCCTCTCGGCGGTTTTAAAGAAGCTGAATAGAGTAGGCACGTCAATCTTGATTTTTTAAATCAAAATTTAACTTTCATATTGCAAATATTATACAGGTATATTAAAGCTAATTGTACTATAAAAATATTTTACTTAGGGTATGAGTAGATATTATAAATATCCCAATGTTACCATCAAACAGTAACCAATATTATCAAGGAATCGTGGCCTCTTCCAACATTTTTTAATAAATTCTGTTTCCATACATTTTGAAATATTAAAAGATTATCCTGTTTTCTTTTGAACTTGTTGGGATCATTTACTTAACATGGTACCTCGAGTTCTTGTAAACTGCTCGCCAGATTAAATGGCAAAGGGTTTATATCAAATAATATTTAAATATCAGTCGTTCCGACATTTCTTAACCAATTTGAGTGTGCTTTTCGGAATCTAAAAGCTTGTTTCATCTAGAATCGGCAGCGGGGAACGCTTTTCTCATATTAGTTTTTTAGAGTGATATAGGGTGATAAAGAAATAAGGAAGGCAATGTAAAAAATTAAAATATTCAACAAGCTGTAATTTCTTAAGGAATTTTTTCAATCGTTATTACATATTGCTATTTTAAAGCGTAAGTTAATATTTCGCGATGTTTTTAACAGTATTTTGTTTATTGCCTTGTAATAAAAATAGTATCAATTTTTCTGAAAAAAGCTGATCTTAAACAAAACTGATGAAATGTGCAACTTTATAATTAGCTAAGGTCACATTTCCATCTTTATAGTATATTAAAATAATAATATTTACGGTACCTTTTAACTTATAGTTTCAAAATAGGGTTGGATTTAAGTTAAATAAAAATTAAAGATTTTACTTTGAATACATTCGTATGTTACTATAAGGTCTAAGGGATCCTGAATTCTATTGTATGGATTGCACTCGGATAAATTAGTGGCCCATAAAGTCCGCATTCTATAGGAAAATTTTGAGTTATTAGAAAGTATTTGTCTAAAAAGTAATGCAAAATGACTATAAAAAAATCACATAATGTATTTTACTTGTTAAAGCTAACATTTTCTTAAAAAATAGTAAAAAACGAAATTTCAACTCTAGTGGTTGACTTAAATTTTTATATATTTTTTTTAACTTAATTCTCTTTCAGTTAGATAACCGAATGTGGTCAAACTTCATTCCACTTTTATGAACAGAATCGTTGTACAAAGAATTTATTCAATTGTTTCAATAGGCTAATTTATAATTGCAGCTTTATTTGGTGGTTTGAGTCAGTGGCGGCTCTTCCATAGGGTCTTGACCCGCCAAAAATATTTCAGAAAAAAAATTATTCGTTTGACCGTCCCTCCTAATAGTTGTAATAAAACGCGAACCTTTTGAAAAGTTAAATACGCTACACTATTAGCCGCGTGAGGCGCGGTGGTTCGAATGATCTCGTTGCATTCCTTAGGCATAATAAAATACGCTATACTAAGCTAGGCTGGGCAGTCCGAATTGCCCTGATTACCTTAAAGCTTGACGAAAGTACTCGAACGTTTCACAGCTACCGAGCGGCAGACAAACGTGGCAGCAAATGGAATATGAAATCGCGATTTGGGTCATCATCCGGTCTCTTCTCATAATTCGATCCATCGGTCGCGGCATCACACGGCATCCGGAAGTTCAATTGTTCAGAGATCGCGCGGTCGATATTCTAACGCAATATTGTTTCGGACGTTATTAATCGATGAATATTGATTTATATATTGTTTTTTGTAATATATATTTTTTTTTATTTTTATGAACCATGTGTGAATTGGAAATATATAGGAAATAAAATGTTGGTAGTGACTAGTGCAAAAAAATAAACAACTAAAAAGTGCTTACGAACTTAATTTTGCAAAAATAACCAAATTTCAAGAAGGTCTATGTTTGAGTTGTGAATGTAGATGAAATAAAATGTCGGTAGAGCAAAAAATTAAACAACTAAAGAGTGCTAATTACCGAATTCAAGGTAAGTGTTTGCAATTTGACAGAACTTAGTATACGACAAACTAGTAAAGACAAAAATAAAGAGGTTCATCGAAACTTTCGCAAAAGTATGTACGATTTAGCTAACTGGATATGTGGTTGTGAAGTTTCTAACTCATTTTACTGTTATGTTTGTTTGTTGTTTTCTAGGGGCTCGTCGGACTCATTATGCTGCAAAACCGGTGTTAAGGACTTAAAACACAAAATAACAAACATGCGTTTTCTGCAGATTACATGAAATGTTCGGTGAACTATGCTACGGTGGACATTCGTACTCAGCTAGACACAGCTTTTGAAACTCCCTTAGAAATTTTAGTGAAAATGTATCCAAAAATCGTTATATTTGAAACAAAATTATAGATTGTGTAAAATTTTGTGGGGCATTCGAGCTGGCACTACGTGGCCATGATGAAACGGCTTTGTCTGAAAATCCAGGGGTTTTCGATGGCTTATGAATTTTTTTGAGGAGTTGGGCCGAGATACACTATCCGCTTTAGCAATGTTAAGTATCGAGAAATCGTTTATAAAAGGAATGTGCGTGCAATTTTAACAAACTGGTCATTCAGCATTTTTCCAATTCTAAAGAACGAAGAGTAGTCTTGAAATTCAAGAGAATTTAAAGGTCAATTTAAAGATAAGATATTTATTTTTATTATGCCTATTTTTTAATTTGTTATTGACTTCCCAATATAATTCACCACTAGCCGCCACTGGTTTCAATACTTATAAATATATCCCATTTATATTTTAGCCAACAAAATGGATTTAAAATATACAAAAACTTTCAAATTTTATTGAGGTCAATTATAAAAAAATATCATAGAATGTGGACTTTACTGGTCACACTGTATCGTGGCCGATGCTCTATGCAATCCAAAGAATAGAATTTTTGACACTTTACACCTTATAGTAATATTATTTCAAAATAAAAACTTTCATGAAGTTAATAAAAAGTTTTATATTTTGTAGTTACATAAGACCTCACTTGGATCGAAACTTATTTTGGGACACTCTGCATAAGTTAAAACATCCCGTGTAAAAATTAGTGAGCAAGACAAGACGAGAGACCCTGTCGTCTCGTCTATCGTTTTTCTCATGATAAAAAAAATTAGAAAAACTATTCCTAATTTGTTAACAGACGATATAGTATTAACATTAAAAGTTTGATATTTAACTTTGTAATAAGATGGTAATTTTTAATTATCTAAAATCTAAAAACTAAAAGAAAGAATTTATCCAATTGGAATTGCTGAATGAATATTTGTTGTCTTAATGTCCGGAAAGTACTAACCTAAGCACTGACAACGTTTTAGGTTACAGTAAATCAGATAACTTTATAGTGTCTAGAGAGATTTGAGAGGAACAGTCCTTATAACTTCTTTCTTTGTAAAGAAACAAGAAAATATTAAATATGAAAGTTTTGTGAATTTTTATGGATCGTTCCTAGATATTAGGTGGTCTTAACTTCCATGAACAAAGTAGCATGTCTGGCTATTCCTCCCCGGTTCCCTTGGCCATCTGAACCCTCGAGATGATCAAAAACTAGTGCGAATAAGTTATATCAGGGTAGCTTTATAATATTTCTATAAAAAAAATATTGTCGGATACTTCCGCCAGATCTAATTTTGTTGGGGACAATTTTATTATACAACTGCAGAAAAAATATTTATAATACATTAGGAAAGATGAACTTTATGTTCTTTATCGTAACAGGCGATGGGGATGAGACAGCATTGTATCCTTGTTCAGGCATAGCAGTCATGGCAACATGAGCTGCTTAATGCCAAACAATACTGCAACAGCGGCAAAAATGCATTTTTGTATATTTAAGTGAACATTCCTTAGAACTTCTTTGTTTATAAAGATCTTTATGCAAATAAGTCATACCAGGGGGGATGGCTTTAAAATATGAGGGCGCACTATGGGACCTTCCGTACAAGAGCGTAGCAAAAACAGTTATGACAAAATTCGTAATTTCAAAAATACTAGATGAAAACGCCGGGAGATTTTCACTCATACATTAAGTTGAGCCGACTATATGATTATTAGTAAAATACACAAATATATATGTTAGCCTTTCATAGAAATGATAAATAAATAAATCTCGTGTACCTATAAGTCATTAAAAGAAAAGGACACTCACCTCAGCAGTGGATTGCTTTGTCGGTGTTAGGGGCTCCTTTTTTGTATCTACTGGATACTTCTAGAGATTCTAGAGATGTACTGTTAGAATGAGACACTCCAATTCGTACCGATATTATTTTAATGTTTGACAAGACGATATTTATAACAATAGCAAATTTTTATAGACTGTCACTCGGCATTTTTACTGCATCTCGCTGTCGTGATATATTCTGACATCGGCCTATCTTGTCTCGGAGTATCGATTGGTCCTTTTTTTGCCATATATGAGGAATAGAATGGTTTGCCGATAGAATAGATCCTAATTTACCTAAAATGACTTTCAAACATTACAATTCGAAATTTTTATGTTTTATTTTCAAATTGGACATGGTGTTAGTTTTCGGGTAAGTACATTACAGCTATATTATACATTTTTGCAGAGCTCGAGATCTGTCATTTATGATGCTGAAATTAATTTTTGATATTTGTTAAGCAAAATATAGTTAAAATTTTTTATTATGAGGAAATTCCATATAACACATTTTTATTTTCAAGTGGAGTTTTATTTATTGCCGAAGGCTGCCGAGTGTAGTACACCTTTGCAATAGATTCGTAAATATTTATTATTACATTTGTGCCATTTTTTACATGGAGTAAAACGTGTTAGTCAAGGTAAATTTGCATTCTTTGAAACTGTATAAGTATCATTTATTTTTCTGTAGCATTTGTTTTATAACTAGCTTTAGGTAACATGTCATAAAATACAAAAGGTATACAGGGTGTCCCGGATAAGAATGAACTCTACAGGAATCTCGTAAACTAGCAGAGATGCAGAGATGTTTAAATAGAGAAAAGTTGCGCTCCACTGAACTCTGCAAAATGACGTTTTCTGATTTGGAACATTCCGAGTACTTCCGAAGAAATTAAGAAAAAACCGAAAACTCGCGATTTCGTTTTTATTTTTTCTGGTTCTATTTTCAATAATATTGGAAAACAAATTTTACATTTTCATTGTCACTTTTTCTCCTCTACAAGATGGCATCATTGGATTTCGAATCCGACGTTTCGTTTTTTCACAACCATCATCAACTTTATTTTTTTAAACAGTCGAAAAAAATTGTTGTGTGCTTAATAAGCTCTATTTTTAATTCTAAATTCAATAACATATCACACTTTGCATTTATTCGACGTTTCAAAATACAATTAACCATTTTTCTTATTTTCAAAAATGCTGCCCTCATTTTCTAAACATAAATAGGAACAATAAACAATTTCGTTCATCACATTTTCTAGCATTTCCGGTGTTATTTTTCGGATGGATTCTCGTACTGCGGCTTTTAATTCTTCAATATCTTGAAATGTTTGCCAATAAACGTCATTTTCCAGATACTCCCAAAGGAAAAAGTCCAGAGGTGTAAGGTCTGGTGACCAAGGAGGCCAGCTAATTGGACCACGAGTAGCAATTAAATTATTTCCGAATCGATTTCTTAAATAATCCATGTTGAGTCTTGAATTGTGAGGGGGAGCCCCATCTTGTTGGAACCACATGTTATGGAATAGGTTTAAAGGCAAGTCATCCAGTGCCTCTTCAATTTCGTTTCTTAGGAACTGAACATACTTTCGGAATTGAGGGTTCCTTCAAAAAATAATGGTCCAATGATGCGGTTTCCGAAAATGATGCGGTTTCCCAAAATACCACACCAAACATTTATTCCAAACCGATTCTGGTGTTTGGATGTGCGGAATCGGTTTTCATTTTTTGTTGACCAATAATGGTTATTTTTTCTATTAAATAAACCATTATTAGATAAACAAGTTTCATTGGTCCAAAGAATCTCGTGGGGAAATTGGGGATTTTCATCGCATTTTCGTGTGAACCACTCACAGAAAGTAGTTCTACGCTCTTCATCTCCAGGATGCAAAGCATGGCAGATACAATATTTATAAGGATGGTATTTCTCTTTACGCAGGATTCTATGTGCAATGGTTTTTGGCACTTCTTGCTCTTTCTCGATGGTACGGAGTCCTATATTATCATCTTCTACAGCAAGCAAAACTCGCATTACTTGTTCAGGGTTTTGCGATTTTTTACGATGACGCACTGGCTTTTCCAAAGCGCCATGTTCTTTTAAGTTTGTCGCTAACCTTTTGAAAATGGATCGGCCTGGTTGACGCCGTTCAGGGTATTTTTGAAGATAACGCATTTCTGCTTGCGCGCAATTTTGATGACTTTCAATGTAACATGTAATAATATCAAATTTAACTTCGTTGGAATAATGTGCCATTTTTAAAAAAATAAGTACTCAAATACTAACAAGAATGCAAAAGTGACAGATATCCAAGATATTCATAGTAACCAAGCCAAACAATTGCAAATATTGTTGAATTTCAAAGCCGCCTATGAATAATTGGAAATTATTTTGTACATACTGGAGCAAACCAAATATTTATTGTTATTAATTGAACCCAAACAGATAGATAAAAATAAATTTCTTGTTTCCGTAGCAACTTTTTCTTCTCGACAATTTTATTCATATTATCGCTTTAAATACTATTATAACACCTGATACCAACACAAATAAAATAATTATTCATTTTTTTAAAGTATACGGTAAGAGCTAGATCAAAATAAATTTTGCGTTACCATAGCAACTTTTTCTTCTCGACAAGATAAACTAATCAGATTTTTGTTCCAGCGTTTCGTTTTTGCGGAATCATCATCGAATATCACTGATGATGGTTTTTTGAGGCCGAAACGTCGAATAAATGCAAAGTGCGATACGTCATTGAATTTAGAATTAAAAATAGAGCTTATTAAACATAAAGTACTCGGAATGTTCCAAATCTGAAAACGTCATCTTGCAGAGCTCAGTGGAGCGCAACTTTTTTTTAATTTAAACATCTCTGCATCTCTGCTAGTTTACTAGATTCCTGTAGAGTTCATTCTTATCTGGGACACACTACATTTTGAAATATTTTTTTTTCTAATAAGAAATTTTCTTGAAATTATATTAACCATTTAAATATAGGTTGACTGAAACTGTTAACAATGGTTGCTTTTATGGACTAGAATAATATTTTAAACTTAATAAGGCCATTAAGTCTGGAGTGATACAAAGACCATCCATGCTTTACTATTAAAGTGATCGAACCCTTTGTGCTATGATATAAAGCAATTTTTTGCACAAAGTTATGAATGTAAAAATGTCAAAAAAAGAATTATATTATTATTTTTAGTTATAACAAGTATTTTAGTTAGTGGGTACAGAGAATATTATTAAAAAAAAAACAATTATGTACAAATGTCGACAAATTATATATTTTTGCAATGAGTACAGTCAAATCTGGTCGCAAAAATACAGTGTGTCCCATTAAAAAAAAACCAAATTTGTAATTAACAGTGAATGTGGCAAGCTTACGAATTTAGGTAAAGTTTTTTCTCTTATAATCATCTCTGTAGGTATGACACTAAATATCGCCGAGCCGAACACCTTTTACGTTATGTTCCTTGGATATCTAGGCTTCTTTATTTTTTATGTGGTGAACTTTTGATGAAATGACAGTTTTGACAGTAGATGTTCTTCGTTTTTTGCAGATTTTTAATACGATTGTGTTTCTTATAAAATAAACAGCTTAATGATAATTTTTTTATTTTTTGAAAATATTTAATGTTTCTATATACTTGCTTTGTAAATTTACATAAAATGTTCTAGTTTTTTATATTTACCTATTCTTATTAGTATCTTTACTGCAGATTTAAAAGTAATGAAATCACAGTTTTTAGCTTAAAATTGGTTTCTTATTTATACCAAAGCTATTCATTTTAGGTTAGGATTAAACCAACAAAAAAAAAGCAGATTTGTATATTGCAGGTAGAAGCAGTTGAAACTGAGATGACCTAAAAAAATATATAATCTAATATAAAATTTCACTCGATCTAGCAATTGTTAACATTTTTTTTTAAATCTCTTATACTTATAGGTATCGTAAGTTTTAACTTTTCGGGGTAATTAGAACTAGAATATCTTATGTTCAATATTAAACTTCTAGTCATGTGTTATTATTCCTAATAAATACATTATTTCAATAATATAATAAATATTCTTATTTTTAATTAATTTTATATTAACAAAAAAAATTAATTTTTTTATGTTTGATATTTTATAACAAATAATTTGTTTTTGTAGAATGATTTTACATTCAATTTTACTATATGTATATAGAATTTCGAAGTTGTATGTCAAGAAACAAAGAAGTTATAGACAAAGACGATAAAAAGAGAGTGGTAAAGAGGGACAAGCGGCATCATTAAATGCCATAATAAAAACAAATAAAAGACTAGAAAAAAGAGAAATCAAATTGGCAACCGAAGAAAAAGCAGATAAAGAAATGCAAATAATCCAAGGTGCTTGATTCTCGATTGTGTGGAGCATTTAACATATGGATGAAGAATTGAAATATTTACTTTTGGAACAATTCAAAAGACGTGAAAGAATTTTTAATATAGCCCATATAAAAGCATGTCAGCTCAAAAGCTTAGTACCGAACAAAAAGAAAGGAAATACTAAATACTTTTGTCAAAAATATTAACGAAAGAATGAAGCAAAAACCTAATTTACTTTCTCATGCTATCGTTTGGACAGCCGAATCAAATTTTTCAACTGCGGAAATTTTTCGTAGACGAAATGTTCATGTTCAATTCAATCAACGTTCGATATGGAATATTACACAATAACATTCTAGGACCATTGTTTTTTTCAGGGAGCATTGACTGGGAAACAATATCTTATTTTTTTAGAAAATGAAATTGAAGAAATACTCGAGAATTTCCTTTTGAAGAACCTAGACGTATTATATGGCAACAGGACGAAACGCCTTTCCATAACAAATGTGAGGTTAGCAATTTCTTCAACCATGACATGACACTTAGAGACATTCCTTTTAAGATTATTTGAAAGATGTCGTATACGAAAAGCAGAATGAAAATATTGAAAAAATTCAAAGAAAGATGAGAAAAAGATAAAAAAATATGAACGAAAATAATGCTGAAAGTATTATAAACACGGTTTGGAGGTAAAGAAGGGTGAAGTAAGAAAAGTGCGAATAATTACGTGGCAAGCATGTTGAACATTTTGTCTGTTTAGGTTCTAATTTATTTGTTATTGGTTACAATGACTTGTTGCTTTTATATATTATTAACTATCTAATAAAAATAAAATTTTATTATGTTTTGGAAAAAATAAAACAAATCATTCTGTATAAAAATAAAATTATAAATTCACGGTGACTAAAATATTATTGCCAATCTTAACATTACCTTTGAATTGGCCTAAAATTAAAAAATATAGAAGGTATCTTGTTTGCAAGTTAGGCATACATATATATATGCGAAATAAATTTTAAATTGAAATATTTGAAAATCGGCTGTAAAACCACATAGAGTAAGTTTACATCTTTTCGTAGAATCCAGAAATTCAATAAAAACCATAACATCCACAATAATTTAAGATACGCTAGAAAGTCGATCCCTTGTACTATATCTTTTTTATTCGATGTTTCGCTGATAATATTTATGAATGATTCATAAAAAATTACGGAACTTTCATATTTAACATTTTCTTTAAAATTTATAACTAAAGAAGTTATAAGAGCTGTTGCCTTTATTTGGATATGATTCATACATTTTGGAAAAAACCGCAAATTTAGAGATAAGCATTGAAAAACACCTTTTTCTACAAAATCTCTAATTCGGTTATGATATACCCCTGTATATATGATAAGCCCCTAATAATAAATGCCTTAAATACAATTTAACTAGTGGACCTTAAATGGTTTCGAGAATTTAAAAAAATCGATCGTATATTGAAAACTACTTTATACCATATGTTTATAAGAAATATGCTGTTAAATTTAATGTATTTATTTAATGTAATTAAGAATGACCTTTTATACATAACATTTTCTTTCCCGAAATTTCTCATATCTGTGTGATTTTCAATAACTTTTTTTTTTTTGAGAAGTATTAAGAATTGGAAGCAGCAACATCTGATATATTACGTGTGCCCGTGACGTGTATAAAGCTTCGAAATCCTTTGTGGCGAAGAATATATATAAAAACAAACTGGATCCTTTCCAATATGTCCCTTGCTGGAAGGAAATTGAGCGCGATTTGTTTATTTTTTCTGGGGGAGGATTAAATTATAAATATTTTTTTCTGATATATTAAATCAAGTTAAAAAATAAATCGGTTAAGTTTTAATTTCTCGAATCTGTCAAATAAAATGCTCGTTTAATAAAAATCGTTTGTTTCATTAATTTTATACAAACACTAGTAATTTGAATACTGGCTGAATATTATGCTTTCTAAAATTACAAAACTCTTACTTAGTTCTACTAGAAAGAGTACTTGTTTTGAATATATATTTTTTTGGTTGACATAAACTAATAAGATCAAGAACTCAAGTGGTGAAATGTGTTTTACAAAATATTTTAACTAAATAAGATTTTAAGCCTATTCTTTCATAAACATAATCTAAAAGAGAAATTCCGGATTCCTCGACAGGGTTTTCAAAAATAATTATCTTTTTTACAATATCTCTTTGACTAAAAGATATTTTTAAGGTAATTATATCGCCAATGGCTTTCAAATATAATTACTTAACAATCAATTTCTGGATTTTTTGGAAAACGCATCCATAAGAAGGTAAAAAGGAGTAAAATATGTTTTGTTGTTGCATAAAATGCCTTTTACACTAAATTAGATTTACTAATGGCAGCCGGACGAACCAGAGTGTCAGACAGTTTGTTTAAAAAAAGTATGTTTCCCAGTAAATAAATAAAATTGAAGCACAAGTCTAGGTTAAAAAAAAATTCTATTGATGAAAGTAATCTACGTACTCTTATTTTTAACATGGTCCATTTTATGGTGGCCCTTCCAGAGTTGCCGAATAATTTATTTGTTTAGGCACTAAAAGGACAGACTACAAATTGAGTTTATATAAAAGCATTACTTAAAACAGTTACAATTTTTGCATATCTCTATTATCAGTTATAGTTATTATTTATACAGGGTTTTTCTTAATTGAGTGTCAATATTTAAGGAGGTGATTTTTGGGTCCATTTTAAGAAGAAAACTTCATATAAACATATGTCCTAGACGGTGTAAATTTTGAGATACAGGGTGTTAAATTTTCAATAATTTCATAATTTTTTGATAATATCTCAAATACCACTCCAGATATTGTAATGAAATTTGGTATAGAAGTACTATGCATCTAGCGGAATTTTTTGATGTAGAACATTTTTTTATTTCCACCAGTGGCGTCCGTACGGAATTCGACCTGCATATTTTCCTAGACATTGATGGTACGCCACTGATTTTTTTTTAAATAAAAATTATTTTTGAAATTCCTATTTATTTTTGAGCAAGTTTGATCTCTTGGTAATTTTGAGTTGAACGCACGATTTTCGTTTAAAAAAAAACACCAATCGCCATGGCATGCAAGGAAATTTTTTTTTGACTGAAATTCAAGAAATCAAATTTGCTTATGAATAACTAGTACCCAAAGACTTCAAAATTATTATTTGAGCTTATAATTTTTTAACACGAAACTGTAAAATACTATTAGTTCATCAATAAAGATTACTAATAATAATTATTATTGTGGTAGGCTTTGGCTGTCAGAATTAATCCTTCTCTTGTAACTTAATTTGACAGTTCAGCTTTCAGATTCAGTCGTGTTTAATTAATTTTGTGTTCTAAATATCTGATATCTGAGAAAAGAAATGGTTGAGTTTACCAATGAAGAGTTGGCAGACATGCATTACATGTATGGTTTGGCTGATGGCAGTTCGCCGGAAGCTAGACGATTATATCAAGAGCGCTTTCCTGGTAGAGTCATATCAGATAGGCGAATATTTGCAAATGTGCATAGAAGGTTGACTGAAACAGGTACATTCAAGCCAAATAATCAATTAAAAGGGGCCCATCGGACTGTACGAACTCCAGAAATTGATGAGGCAGTATTAAATTCCATGGACGAAAATCCTGAACTGAGTACTAGGAAAATTGGAATTAACCTAAATATTTTGCACATCCTAGTTTAGAGAATTCTACATGATTTTTTTATACCGATATCACATTCAACGAGTGCAAGCCTTACTTCCCCGAGATCTTCCTTTCCGAGTTAATTTTTGTGAATGGTTTTTGGAAAAAATTGCGCGTAATCCCTTATTTGATCGCGAAATAATGTTCACAGATGAAGCGAACTTCTCCAGGAACGCTATCAGAAACTTCCACAATAATCATATCTGGGCCGACGAGAACCCCCATGCCATTGTAGAACATCATCATCAAGAGCAATTCTCTGTAAATATTTGGGCTGGCATTATCGAAAATCACCTAATTGGACCTTTTTTCCTCCCAGAAAGACTAAATGGCCATAATTATCGCCGGTTTCTTCAGAACGATTTGCCGATATTGTTAGAAGATATACCAATTCTGATTAGAAACAGAATGTGGTTCATGCACGATGGCGCGTCCGCTCACTTTAGTATTGAAGCCAGAGAATATTTGAACCGCACATTTAACAACAGATGGGTAGGTCGTGGCGGACCCCAACCATGGCCCCCTAGGTCCCTAGACCTAAATAGTTTGGATTTTTTTCTATGGGGACATCTTAAATCTTTAGTTTACCGTACCCCAGTAAACACTGGAGAGGAGCTGAAGGATCGTATAAGAGATTCTTGCGATATTATCAGAAATACCGAGGGTATCCTTCAAAGAGTTCGCGACAACATGAGGAAAAGGGCTGAAGCGTGTATTCTCCAAGGTGGTGGGCATTTTCAACAACTTATCTGATTAATTTTTTTCTTCTATTTTGTTTCAGAAAGTGTGCTGTCAATTTGTTAAAACCTAATTATTTTTGTTGAAATTATTAATTATGTACCTAGTTGTATTAGTATAGTTTTGTAAATAACTTTATTGTTGGAGAATGTCATATTATTTTAATAAAATTTTTAAAAAGTATTATGAAGGATCAGACAGAAAACATTGACATGGTGGTCCTAGATTGGTGGCTGAAGACTACATACTATTATCTACAAATATCTCTCACTAAGATAAAGCGATTTCTGATTTTAATAAGAATGGAGATAGTAATTACTTTCACGTCACTGATTTTTCTAAAATAAAGCATTTTTATTGATTCATTTTTTGTTTTTGAAAACTTTAGTATTTAGTATTTATTTTCGACAAGATTTGATTTCTCGAGTTTAATACAATAATATTCCTCTGCATGCATGGTGATATCCGTCTTATAACCAGGATTGTTTGGGCCATGCAGAGAAACGGTTTTTATTTTTTAAAACGAAAACCGTGCGTCCAACACAAAATTACCAAGGAATCAAACTTGCTCAAAAATGAATGGGAATTTGAAAAATATTTTTTTTTTAAATATCAGAGGCGTACTATCAATGTCTGGGAAAATATGCAGGTCGGATTCCGTACGGACGCCACTGATGGAAATTAAAAACATGTTCTACATCAAAAAATTTCACTAGATGCATAGTACCTCTATACCAAATTTCATTACAATATCTAGAGTGGTATTCGAGATATTATCGAAAAATTATGAAATTATTGAGTTTAACACCCTGTATCTCAAAATTTACACCGTTTAAGACATATGTTTATATGAAGTTTTCTTCTTAAAATAGACCCAAAAATCACCTCCTTAAATATTGACACTCAATTAAGAAACACCCTGTATACATTTGAACGGCTAGTTTGAAATATTAGCATTGCCTTTAACCAAATTAAAAAGTAGACAGTTTAAAAGTTTAATTTAAGAAATAACTGTTAAAACAATTGTGTCACATGTCACCTTAAGAATTAATAAAAGCCGTCTCCTTCCTCTTGGCAAAAAATATTAACCAAAAGATCGGCTAGGGGAAAATAAAGTCCTCGATTCAAGGAATAGAAAAACGTCCCTGCCGCTGTTACTGCCAAGAGAAGAATACGCCAGCCTTTCTCTGATTTTTGTAAAAGAGGTTTAACTATTGATTTAAAGCTGCGTTTTAAAGACACTTAACTTCAAAGTTACGGACTGCCTACGGCAACTTAAAGCCTATTTACGGCAACAGGCATTTCATTTCTAGGGAAACGCGAAAACTGCTATATGATGCTATTGTTCTACCTTAGTTTAATCATTGTATTACAGGTGTGTTATTTTTTTATACTGTCTTCAAAAATACAAAATTGATCTTTAGTCGGATTTATAGATTAGGAGGAGGAATCATTATTTAATTCAGACAAAATAAAAACCGTTGCACGTCAGCAAAGGGCTGATTATACGTTTAGAAGATATGGTGGTCAGATTATCATAGAATTATCAAAAATTGAGATGTTATCATTAACGTAATAACCATTAGACTGGCCGTTGCCATGATTCCAGTCGAAGAGATGGCGCTATATAATTTTGAGACAACAACAAGCAAATTTGAATTTTCCTTTTTGGATACATAATATAAATAATTTAATATATATTGATTTATGCTTCTATTTAATAAAGAATCTTAGTATAACGAGAAATTGTATAGTATGAAAATATGTACTTCGGCCAAAACGTTTTTTTTTGTTATTTATTAGTTTAACTTTCCTTACATTTTAAAACTTTTCTATTAAATATGTTTTAATAAGAACAATTATTTTTATATATTTCTTTACTCACTATACATGGCTCTAAACTAGTAAAATAAGTAACATTTTCCTATTGAAAAAATATTTAATTAAACTACAAAATGTACAAAAAGTAAAATTAAAAAATAAACTTTCCGGTCGTAATACATATTTCCATACTAGACAATTAATCATTATACTAAGATTCTTTAATAAATAACCGCATAAATAAAAATCTATTGGTTGCCTCAAAATTATGCTCTATGCTAGCCGTACAATCATACTTAAAAAATGGTTACAGCAAAGATAAACAAAATCTAGATATTATTTTTTCGATTTATTTATTCAATGGGCAAGCCCAGTACAATGTAAAATAATATAGGCATAATAAATGAATTAAAATACATCAAAATTCCAAACAACAAAACTAAGTCAATCTGAGCTAGGACAGTAACAAAATAGATTTTTGCAAAATATATCTAATTTAAAAAGATTCAGTACTTATAATCAAATGCTAAACTTCTTGTCAATCAAGTGCATGCTCTCTATTATATTATTTCAATATTTCATTGTCTGTATACCTGATTGAATTCTTCCATAGCTTACACAAGTTTTAACAGTATAGTTGAGTTTTTCCATATCTACCAATGTGTTTGTTGAAAGTAAGATTTTGCATATGAGTTAATTAATCAAAAAAAAAAACTTGCTTTTTGTTGCTACCACAACATATGCTTATTACCCTAATACCCCCATGAAAATTAGCAGCGATGACTAAAAAAAAATAATAATAATCGTTGTAAAATCATTTTTTCAAACATTTTGCTTGGGTTATTACTTCTGGGAGGGGGGGCATTTGCCCCCTTTGCCTCCCCCTAAATACGCCACTAAGGAGTAGAGGGGAAGACGTAAAACTTGGTGTTCATGTTGTTCAGTTAAATCAAATGCCAGATAAAAAAAGGAGGAATTGGCAAACATGTCAATGCAGAAATTGGTTTGTGGTATGTACCTTGCGGCGATTCTTAAAAGTTCACTTTTTAGCATCTGTTTTGAATATTCTATTGTAATATTTGTTAACCAACCTTGGATGGTGGGTTTGGTCCATGAAGTGTTTGGAATTTTAGTTAATGGCGTTCTATGATAAGGGTCATTGTACAAAATAATCATAGACGGTTCAGTCGAGTTATTATAACACAGGGTAACAAAATAAAAACAAAAATTTGGTGCCGGAAATCTAACATCTGATTTTAGATGTTTTTAATGTGCTGATTTCAAAAATGCCACCAAATTTTTTCTATCAGCTCTAGTTTTTGAGATACAGGTTACAGGTTAATTGATATTTTTTTCTGATAAAGGACAACACATAAAGAGATAAATATGTACTTAGTCGTCAAAATAGAAATTTCCCAGAATCTAATTAACCAAATGGATATCTGGAATTGTCCCTGACTCAATGTTTCTATACTAGCAACTACTCAATACACTGCTCTCAATTACTTTCATACCTGTAATTGCCTATGACCCGATCCTTCTATACCTGCTTGGCTGTACTCGAATTAGTATATTACTGAGTTTTCCCAAGTAAAGTTGTGCTATCATTTTGTGTAAATTTTGTTCGTTTCGTAGTATCAAGACACTAAACTGAAACAATGGCATCCACAAGCAGACGTACCTGTGTAAATCATTTTTATGTTTTTTGTTATGTGTGTGGTGAATACACTTTCAAAGAGAGCAGAAAAACGATTTCTGACTTTGTGAAAGCTTATCTTGCCTATTTTGGCGTTCATTTAGGAGATCAAGATAAATCTTGGGCTCCACATTTCATATGTAAAACATGTGTTGAACATTTGCGACAGTGGACAACCGGAAAGAGGAAGTGCCTAAAGTTTGGTGTACCAATGGTTTGGAGAGAACCGCGAAACCATCATGACGACTGCTATTTTTGACTCGTTAGTATTAAAGGCATAAATAGAAACAATAGACACAAATGGACATATCCTGATCTAGATTCTGCAAGAAAGCCGTAGCGCATTCGGAAGAAATACCCGTTCCATCATTCAGCAGTCTACCCGAACTGACAGAAGATTATACAGAAATATCAACATCTGACGAAGTTCAAAGAATTCAATCAGAAAATGACAGCGAATTTGAAGCAAATTTAGCAACTCCGCAGTGTTTCAATCAAGAAGAATTAAACGATCTTATAAGAGACCTGAATCTCTCAAACGAATCCGCTGAATTACTTGCATCCAGATTAAAAGAAAAAAATCTACTTTGTCCAGGGTACTAATATTACATTTTATCCTAAAAAAGATAAGGATCTGCTGCCTTTTTTCGCTCAGGAAAATGACTTGGTATTCTGTAATAATATAAAAAGGCTCTTAGCAAAAATGGGTTTGCCTGAATAAACTCCAGATGATTGGCGCCTTTTTATTGACAGTTCAAAATGTAGTTTAAAATGTGTTCTTTTACATAACGGTAACAAATATGGCTCAATTCCTATTGGTCATTCTACTACCATGAAAGAGGAATATGAAACAATTGCATTAATTTTGAGAAAAACTTCCTCCTTGGACAGCAGAGTGGTTATACAAAATATCCTTGTTTTTTGTGCGTTTGGGACAGCAGAGCTAAAAATGAGCACTGGGTTAACAAAAATTGGCCTATAAGAGATGTCATGATTCAAGAAAAACAAAACGTGATCAACGAACCTTTGGTTTCAAGAGAAAAAATCTTACTTCCGCCCTTGCATATCAAGCTAGGCCTAATGAAGCAATTTGTGAAGGCTTTAAATCGAGATGGAAATTGTTTTGGGTATTTGTCACGTAAATTTCCTGGCCTTAGCACAGAAAAACTAAAAGCTGGTATATTTGATGGTCCTCAAATAAGGCAACTGGTTAAAGATCCACAATTCACCACATCAATAAACGAGACTGAATCTAACGCTTGGTGTTCATTTGTTCAAGTAGTACAAAATTTTCTTGGCAAACATAAAGCAGAGAATTACGTAGAATTAGTGGAAACTATGCTTTCAAATTTTAATATTCTCGGCTGTAACATGAGTATAAAAGTTCACTGCCTCCACAGCCACCTAGATCGTTTTCCAGAAAACTTAGGTTATTGTAGTGAAGAACAGAAGGAAAGATTCCGTCAGGATATTAAAACTATGGAAGATCGTTATCAAGGGCGATGGGATAGCCACATGATGGCGGACTACTGCTGGAGCCTTCAGCGAGACTGCCCTAGTAAACTCCATTCTAGAAAGTCGTATAAAAGAAAATTTTTATGTGATTAATGACTAATGTAATTATGTAAATTAAGTTTTTGTAATAAATACTTAAATCCATGTGTCTTTGTTTTTTTAACTGTCAATAGTAATATTATATATTATAACAGTTATAACGTAAAATATATACACATTTAAAAAAAAACTAGATCTGATAGACAAAATCTGAGAAATTTTTTACATTTTGCATCCAAAAATTACCCAGAAAGAGTTAAAAAATCGCCGGCACCAAAATGTGTGTTGGCCTGTGTAATTGATGTTCACCCCATCGTAACAAATTTTCTCGATTCATTTCACCATGATAATCACTAAATTGTTTTTTTCGAGAAAAATATAACCTCTGTACCCTCGTCAAACCCATCTTCATTGCCAGCATGAAGTACGATGATAAATTTCGAATTTAAATTTTTGCAAACTTTTGCATATTTAATATTGTTTAGTTTACTTTTTACCACTAACCCGAATGTTTCTTACTCTCTTTTATTATTATATAGCCATAAACGACCTATGGCACCATTTTAAAAAATCGACGTTCAAGAAAAACAAATTTGTACAAATGATCCTCTTCCTCTCTGATATACAGGGTGTTTCGAGAGGAAAGTAAAATATTCTAAGAACGTGTTTAAAACATTAAAACATCGAAAAAAGATTATATATATATATATATATATATATATATATATATATATATATATATATATATATATATAATAACAATAAATGCCTTTTATTCAGAAAATGTACAAAATATTTAAATACATTCAAAAAAGTTTGTAAATCGATGATTGGCGCAGTCTAGCTTTATAGCTACTCTACTGAATCAATCAATGACAAAGAATATTCTAAATCTAATCTAACAGTAGTCATGGTAAGCAGTGGTATTTTATATATTTGATAAAGTTTGGGTGCAATAAGAACAGATCTTTTATAAATCATAAAATTGTGACCCTGACAGTCAACTATTATTTTAATAAACAAAATTATCTGTGTTCTGCAAATCAGTATTCAATATCAATATTTCCTATATTTTGCTTTGAATACCGGTACTTTTAAATTTAAAAAATCGACAGGAAGCGCATTGTAACATCGAACAGCATTGTATGAAAAAGATCTCTGAAACATGGCGCTCTGGTGATGAGGCATAGTTAATTTATTTCTACCTCTTACATCCCTTCCGTGTATTTCACCACGAAAAATTAATCGTTCGCGAACAGAAACAAGGATGGAAGGATCACTAATACATT
Source organism: Kuschelorhynchus macadamiae (assembly GCA_030620095.1). Classification (NCBI taxonomy): domain Eukaryota; kingdom Metazoa; phylum Arthropoda; class Insecta; order Coleoptera; family Curculionidae; genus Kuschelorhynchus; species Kuschelorhynchus macadamiae. Next base: position 105,794 of record JAUTXW010000453.1, on the reverse strand, counting down.
TAATTAAAAAATTTCAAAAATGAAGGTTTCTACGAGCATCCATTCGTAACCAGTTGACTTCTTTATACAAATGTGAAGTGTGATCATATTTTCTTAATCCAAGAACAAATCGTAAGCAATTATTTTGTATTTTTTGTATACGATACCGACTCTCCTGATCCAGACAAAACCCATATAAAAAGTCGCAAAATGAAAAATTAGATAGAACAAGAGACTCACATAAGTTCCTTCTAAGTTTTCTATTTAAAGCATGTCTGTTACTGTACAACATTCGTAAGGAATTATAAGCTCTTTGAAACAATTGCTTTAAATGCTCCTTAAACCTTAGCTGCGCATTTAATACAACTCCCAAATTCTTGGTATTATCAACAAACTTCATTTTGAAACCATTAATTGCTATACTGAAGTTATATTTTATAAAATTTACTTTATTTTTACTGCCAAACACCAACAGATTAGATTTTGAGGGATTTAAATGTAAATTATGTTTCTCAGAAAGTTCATTTATTATTTTTAAATTACTGTTAATAGCCGATTCAATATCTACCTGATCACTTACATCAAGACAGCGATAAATCTGAGTATCATCAGCAAATGCTTGTACTTTGCAATACGTTACAGCTTTTAAAATATCGGATGTATACATAAGAAACAACAATGGTTCCAAGACGGACACTTGAGGTACACCAGAAGTTATTTTCGCTCGATCAGAATATTTGTTTTCAGAAAAGATAGTTTGAGACTGGTTCGTTAAGTATGATTTAACGAGAAGATTAGTGTCAAACGCTTTTGAGAAATCTTAGCGATGGCTGCGGGATCACATATTTTATAACAAAAAACAGTTATAGGGATCCAATATTTTATTCACGGAATTACTTACAAGTGATACCCTAAAATTGTTTAAAGAAACCAGAACTCATTTTCAAAATATGTGTTGGACTCAAGGTGGAAAAGTGTTTGTTCTAAGTGATGGTAAAAAAGTGTTTGTGCCTTCCCTGGAAAAATTGAGGCAAATTATTGGAGTGGTTTTGTCTGAAGAAAGTGATTCCGATAATAATTAAAGGTATTATGTCATATGAAGGTACGTTTTTACACATATTTTAAATTTTTTTCCTGGTTATTTCATTTCATAAATCATGTTTTCTTTCGTAAGATTGGTAAACCTTTGTGAACTATAATGGAAATGTGAATATTGTGCCTACAATGTTATTCTGTGCTTAACTATAACATACTATTTACGATGTTATTCTGCACTTAACTATGCAATATTATTTATTTCTAATATCACCGAGTTGTTTTGTCTGTTTTTTTTTGAGCCTATAATATACAAGTATTTTTTGTTTCATAACCCTTGTATATTTTTTTTAAATATGTTAACATTGTATGATCAGCTTGTTATAAAATAATTGTGGTTAGGAAATATAGTTATCCATACAGAATAGGGATGTTTTGTTGTATTAATATTAAATTCTTATTTTGTTGTATTAGGGTTAAATTCAATTTTCAGTATTTATTAATTTAGGTTTTATATTCTATGAATTCTCATGAGCCCTTTTGTATATTAATTTCGTCCTTTCAAATCAAGTGATATACTTTTCTAATTTTTCTCAGATTTTATATTACATATTATAGTCAAAAATATTAACCTCGTATTTCCGTGCATTATAGAATATATATTATTATTATTATTATTATTATTCGGTTGGTATAATGTTGGTATAATGTATTTATTAGGTATACTATACTCTACTATTTCTATTTTTGAGTATATAATTTTTTTTTTTTTTTGATATTTGTGAAAACAGAAATTGATGTTCAGTTTTACTGTTAATTGCGTAATTCTTATGCCTACGTTGTTTTTTCTCTCCTTAAAAGGTATAAGACATTTTTGGAAATGTATGTGACCTTTTTCTTGAGAGTTATATAATTTTTGGACCGGCGTATGCTAGCATATGATACTCTATGCTATTATTTTTTTAAGCGTCTTAAATTTGAGCGCTATATTGGTCTAATTATATTACTTATTTTTATATTTTTATAGGTTTAGGATTATTTTTATAGGTTTAGGATGTCTGTTTCATTTTTAGGTAATATTTATTGTTTACAGGCTACTGGGCGGTATCAGGGCGGAGCTTTGCGCGGTTTTCTTGGCGGGCTAGCCATGTATAATGGATAATTTTAATGATGTAGGTGACCGTCAGTTTATTTCTTTTAATAGTAAGTCTAACCAATTTGTGGTGGCGCATCTTAACGTTCGATCACTTAATACGGGATTTGATGAATTCACAAATTATGTTAACGATTATAAATTTGACGTGTTTGGTATTACCGAGACTTGGCTAACCCCCAATTATGACTCTGGTTTTTTTAATATTCCTGGTTACCAGTTTGTAAGGAAAGATAGAGCGGGTAGAGGGGGATAGGTTGGTATTTATATTAAAAAACATATTAAATATCAATTAACGGAACATGACATAGCATCTGAAAGTTGTGAGAATATTAGTATAAAATGTAAAATTAACAAAAAAAAATTATTATTTACAACTATTTATCGCCCACCCTCTTCAAATCTAGAAAACTGTTTTGATTTTTTTGAAAATTTTTTGAGCTTGTCGGTTCCATTTTATGATTATGTCATACTTGTAGGTGACTTTAATATCGATTTATCAAATCATGCCTCTCCACAAAGTATTAAATTTAATAGGCTGTTAAATGCCTTTAATGTCCAACAAACGATCACACATCTAGTTTAATAGACCTTATTATAACAAATAATAACCTTCCTTGTAGTAAAAGTACTTCTGTACCGATTTCGGAAACAGTTTCTGATCACTGCTTAGTTATTTCGATTTTTAATTTAAGTATTGAAGAGTGTGCGCCTAAATTTATAGAGTACAGAGATTACAATAACATAATATATGAGGAATTCGAGCGCGATGCAGTGGAATTGCAATGGAATCTTATTTACTATGCACAAAATATAAACGAAAAGTTAAAATTGTTTAATAAAAATATAATGTATTTAATTAATAAACATGCACCCTTAAAGAGAAAAAAAATTAAAGACAAACCCTTTACACCATGGATCACCGACAACATAAAATTATTAATAAAATTAAGGGATAAAGCCCATAATAAACATTTGAAAAATAAAACTGATTCACATCTTAGGTACTATCGAGAACTACGAAATTACACAAAACATGCTATTGCCAGAGAAAAAATTGCATATTTTATCTTAATGTCTACTCGAAAGGGAAAGGAATTTTGGAATCAAGCTAAAAAAATAAATTTAACTTATAAATTGAATGCTTCTATACCCTCTGACCTTGCAGACGCAACATCGATTAATGACTATTATGCTAATTGTACAGCTGGTCCTGACACAACTTCTAATGATACATTACTATTTTATCAACAAAATACACTTTCAAATGTAACCAGTGTATTAAATTTCGAGCTTATTGATGAATTATCCTTAAATAAAATTATACATCTTATAAAGTCAAATGCTTCCGGAGAAGATAACATCTCAATAAAAGATCTCAAATTATGTTTACCTTTCTGTAAAAATCCGCTAATAAATATTATTAACAGTTGTATTTTAGAGAGCGTTTATCCTGATCTTTGGAAAAAAGCAATAATTATACCCTTACCAAAGGTTTCTCATCCCTCCGGAAGCAATAAAAATCATACAACTCAAGTTTATCAGAGATTTTCTGCACAAATAAATAATATAAAATTGCCTCTGGTCACCGAAGCAAAAAATCTGGGTGTTTATTTCGATTCGGATCTATCATTTAAAACACATATTTCGAAGAAATTTAGCATTGCATATATGCGCTTAAAAACGTTAGCTACCTTTAAAAAATATCTGCTTCCAGCAACTGAATATTATCTTTGCAACACACTCATTTTATCATTATTTGATTATGGAGACATTGTTTACGATTCATCATTGACTTCGACTATTGCCAATTCTATACAAAAAGTTCAAAATGCGTGCATGCGTTTCTCCTACAATATACCATATAGACATCATATTACACCATACCTTAATAAATTCTCTATACTCTCCATGAAAAACCGTCGTAGGTATCATATGTTGTTATTTGTTTATAGAATTTTAAAAACTGGACAAGCACCTTACCTATAACGGTTATTTACTTCATATGAACACCCTCATCTTACCAGAAATGCAAATAATTTTAGGGTGCCTCTACACAGAAAAGCTTGTTTTCAGAAGTCCTTTAGTTTCGTTGCAATTCAAATGTGGAATAGCCTTCCACCCAATGTTAAAGAATTTTCATTAAATAATTTGCGAAAACATACGAAAAAAATGTTACTAGATACTCAATGAAATAACTAATTTTTTCTGCTTTTTTAATTGTATTTTTTAAAAATTTAAATTGTATTTACTTTTAAAAAAAACTTGTTCTCTTATTTTCCTTTATTTTTTTTTTAAACTTTTACGAATGCCGCATTATATTTTTACTTTATGTCTATTCATTACTCATTAAATAGTCACAGGCTTAATATAGTAAAAACTTGATTTTCAAAACCAGAATTTAAACTGATGAGTTGCCCGCATAGGTAGATATAAATTCCAATTATAAATTCTAAATTCCAAATATCAAATATAAACAAAAAGTCCATTTGCTTTTTGGCTCGTCTGAGTGGTGGCTTGGAGCTCCTGTCCTGGTATTTGCCCATTACCTATACTAAAATAACTTAATGTTAAATTTAATATAGTAGTACTAAGGTCTGCACCACATAGGCATATTTTGCAATGTGCTTATGTAACGGTTTTATAATCGAGGTGTTGCCCTAATTTGTACTCTTAAATTATTGCTTATGGTTGTAATTATTTTTCTTGTATTGTGACAAATAAAAATACTTTTGAATTTTGAATTTGAAATCTAAAAGTATTAAAATAGTATTCATATTTTTATCACAAGTCCTAAAAATATCACCAGTTACATTAGTCAAAGCTAGCGATGTACCAGAACCTTTCAAAAACCCACACTGCGTAGAAGGAATAATATTTTTGTTACAAAAATCATACATTTAATTATGTAAATTTTTTTCAAATATTTTAGAGTAGGGAGAATACTGATTACTCGTATATCATTAAAACTAATCGGATTTGTAACTTTAAGTAAAGGTTTTCCATTTGATATCTTCCACTGGTCCGGAAAGTAGCTGATCTCAATGGAACAATTTATAATATGTAATATGAATTTGTCAATAAACGGACTGCAGTATTTTAGCATAAGAGGAGAAATTTCATCAAATCCAGTCGCATTACTTTTTATGGAATTTAAAACTTTATTTATATCCGACTCAGTTGCTAGATGAAATGAACCCTGATGATTATTATTAAAAGTGTTGTTCTCATAGAAATTCACCCTTTCCGTACAAGTGGCTGTATTTTGTATAAACGAGGCAAAAAAAATATTGATATCATTGGCATCAGATAGATTATTTGGAATTAAATTATTTTTATTTGAACAAATATTAAAGTTTCTTAGGGCAGACCACATTTTTTAGAATTATTTTCTCTACATAAGTAGTCGAAATATATTTTTTCTCCCTTCTAACAGCAGCTAATGTAAAATTTTTTAGGTATTTGTAATGAACCCAATCTTCATTGCGCTTTGTTCTCTTATATTTTTAAAAGGCGCTATTCCTTTGTTTCATGAACACTTTTAAGTTTGTTGTCAGCCATGGTGCTCTCGGCTTAGTAATCCTGGATTCACGTATAGGGACATGGATGTTAAAAACGGTTAACATTAATTCATTAAAAATATTAATTTTGGTGTCAATATTGTTCCCAAAAAATATATTTTGCCAAGGTAAATAATACATATCATTTAGGAAATTATTTATCGCAAAGTTTTTAAAACAACGGTATTTTCAGTAGTTCAGGAATAACAGGATCCTTTGCCAAACTAATTTCACAAAAAACCATTTTGTGATCCGAAATACCATCGGCAGATAAAATACCACATTTTGTTATTAAAGAGAGATTACTGACAAAAATTGCATCGATTACTGTACTTGAAGTATCCGTTATTCTTGTGGGTTCATCTATTATTTGCACAAGATTATAATTTTCAAATAGGCCTACCAAAGGATTCTCAATATTTAGCAAATTAATATTAAAATCGCCCAAGCAAAAAATATCATCTACGGTGGGATACAAAAAAGCAAATACATTGTCAAAATCGTCTACTACGTTTTGGAAATTTAACTGTGGTGGTTTATATACAACCAAAAAGGCATATGTTTTGTTTAAGATTTTTGCCTTAAACGCCAGAATTTCAAGTTGTGCGTTTATCTCAAAATCAAAAGTTATATGTTCAAGTACATAGGCTGTTTTCACATAAACAGCTACCCCTTCCCCTCTCCCTAAGCGGTCTTTTCTAAATAGTTGATAGTTGGGTATTGCAAACAAACCAGAGCTATGCACATCAGAGAGCCACGTTTCAGACAACAAGAAAATGTCAAAGTCGTTCTGCTCCACCAATATTTATAAACTCAGCAAACCCGGTGAACAACGAGCGTACGTTAAAATATCCTATTTTTATATTATTAACCATGACTATCAAAAGCACACAAATAATGAAAGTATAATGAAACACAAAGAATGCCCAAAATAAATAACTAAAGTTGTAAAACTTAAATAAGATGCATATGTTTGCTCCATAACAGCCACTGAAATAGCTTAATAAGGTATTATTAAAAAAAAATAAAAAACAGGAATGACAAGTTAAGACAGTAGTACTAATTAGAGAAATACATCAATAACAACCGATTTAACCAACTAAATATTCGTTATTAAGAGCAAACGTTAATAAGGTCTCTCATTTTTCAAATTTATTTAATTACCACGTAAAAAAAATATAAAATTCGCAAATAAAAAACAAAAAATACCCTTAGTTAAATAGTTAACTTTTAATATAATAATAGGTAGTACCAATATATCTAATAAAACTATCCCGATGTACCTTCCAAAAAAAACTATGTGCTTCTAAAGAAAATCTATCAAACTAGACCAGAAATTACCTATGCACAATGATTTATAAAAACAAGAAACAATAGCAGTAATTAGTAATTATATATATATATATATATATATATATATATATATATATATATACACACAAACTTAGTTTTAGTTAGTTAGTTTCCAAGATACAGGGTGTAAATAAAAAATTAAAAAATCCGTGGCGAAAATTATTATTATTATAATAATATTATATCAAAATGCAACTGAGTATGTCAAATCAATCTAAATGCGATGAATTGCCATTTCAACGCCAACTTATTCAAAATTATTTAAAATAATAATGTAAGAATATGTATGTATTGAAGCAGCATTTTAAGTATTATCCCAAAATGATGCATCAGACGTAAAAAAAATAAAGAGACATTTTCCAACTTAATGCTTGCACAAAGTTTGAAATTAAGTTAATTACTAGTTTTTCAGGCTAACTTGAATATTTTATTAAGCCGCCATTTTGTTTCGTCACCTTGGATTCGTACCAATATTCGTACGGAATTGATAAAACTTGTTTTTTGGCATCTACTGAAGCTAAAACGTTTAGATACAAAATCTGTAACGATAATTTTTCTCACGATTACAAACATTTTATTGTGCCGTCATTTTTTCCGTCATCTTGAATTCGTACCACTATTTCACAAGTTCATCTCTATAAGTAGTTTTTCGAGCTAATATTTTCAATAGTTTATTAATTTATTAATTTGAATCCGGCATAATACTTGATTTTTGTGTAAAGTTTCAGTTGAATTGGATAAGTAGTTTTTAAGTAATAATATTTTAAACATTTCACTAGGGCGCCATTTTGTTTCGGCATATGGAATTTTTACCATAATGTTCCCAAATGACCCTCAATTTTTGACAAAATTTCAAGTCAATCGTGATTTTTAACTATGCTGTGAACAGACCGACAGACCAAAGAAATTGAGAGAACATGTTTTTGGGCATGTAGGGACCCTGAAACGTAAAGAGTTGTAAAAACCTTGAAAGGTGATTTTTTTACGATTATAGTACTTTCTTTTTACTAGGTAGGTAAAGATAATAATAATAAGTACTTGAGTTTTGATTTGATTTTTTTTAGTTCTGATACCTCCCTTTACAAAATTTTATATTTTAATAAAGCAAATTCTATGACATATAACATATGCTTAAGGGTTAACTTTCCTGGATTATTGACGATTATAATTAGAACACGTTTTTTTTTAAAGAACATGAATATGAAAGATATTTTACTTATGAATAAAATTTCACATTTTATTAATTTTCAAATCCTTTTCTTTTCAATAGCGCGATGGTATGTGGTAATGATTTACAAAAAAATGCTTCACAGTACTGATATAATAAATTATAGTAAAATGCATTTCGTACAAAGAAACTATACTTATCAGTTAATAAACTCCTTATTTCTAATATTAAAAACCTAGAAAAGAAAACATTTAATAGTGATAAAGAGTAATAATGTATATCCTACTTCTGTAATAAATCCTCAAATAGGACGTTATATTACGGACAAGACGAATGGTTCATTTCATTTTCCAGAAAGCCATGTTTCAAAATAAAACTTTGGGTCTTGGATTACACTGGGCGCCTCTTAAGAATTATTTTACTGTTATTTCTGCACTATTTCAAAGATCGGATGGCACGTGGGAATGATGTAAAGTTGTAAAATATATTTTATGCGAAATCATTTCATTAGAAGAGGTCGTGTTTACCATATCCGAAATAACCATTTTTTACTTCCCTCGTAAAGACAAGTGTTGTAACTTGAAAATCTATATAAATGCCGAAAAACGTGTTTTCTCAATTCCTTTTGTTGGTCTGTCTCTTCACGGCTTAAAAAAATTAAGGGTCATATGGGAATGCCCTGGTAACATTTTGGTAAAAATCTAATATGCCGAAACAAAATGACGGCCTAGTAAAATGTAAAAAATGATTAGTAAAGAACTGCTTATCCAATTTACCACAAATTTTGCACAAAAATCGTGATATTATGTGGAAATCAACTGATAAAAATTTGGTACAAAACGAAGATGATGGTTTAATAAAATATTTCAAAATTCAGCTTGAAAAACTACTTAATGGCTTCATTTCAAATTTTGTGCGAGAATTAACTATGGTATACAAATGAACTGGTAAAATTGTGGTGTGAATTCAAGAGGGTAAAACAAAATAGCGACCAAATTAAATGTTTGGGATCATAAAAAAATCACTAGATTTACATATCTTTACGTTTTAGGGTCCCTAGATACCAAAAAAATATGTATTTTATCAATTCTGTTTTTCTGTCAGTTGGCGGTATATCTTATAAACTCATTACACTATTAACTTAAAATTGCCTTGGTAATATAATATAATCTAGTATGGCGGAACAAAATAGCAGCCTAGTCAAACTTTAAAAATTTATAAAGTGCTAAAAAACTAATCATCCAATTTACCTCAAATTTCATATATCCTAATAAAAGAAAACCATAGATGTTCCGAGTAAAGGAAATTTACTTTTTTTTTGTTAACTAATAACGTGATTTTTTTATTAACCTTTCCATGACGAGGCCTAACTGGGCGGGAACTACAGCTTAATGTGGACTTTGAACCACGGTCTTCATTGCAGTTAAAATGTTTACAGCGAGCGGAAGTCTGAGTACGCTTTAGAAAATTAGCATTTTGACTTGTTTTGACGGAAAAAATATAAAACAAAGAAGTTCTTGTCTTGATAACACGCGTAACTCTGAGGACAAAGTTATGAAGCTGCTATGATTAAATAAATTAGAGTTCGAGGAGCAAAGGTAAAGAAAATGGATCAGACTCAGAAACTTTTTAGATGACTCAACAGAAAAGCAGTTTATTTAAATATTATGCAATAAAGATTTGGTACGATTTCTAATAGATCTAGTAGAATATGTTAATCCCAAACGAGCACATTGTCCATTTGACATCCTTCATATATGAGTTAGCCAACATTCGAAATCGGTAACAAATAAACATTGTTCTTTTAGCTGTATAGCATATTATTTGTCCGATTTAGCCACACAACTTATGCGTTGAATACAACAAAATTGTAAATGCATATATACTAGAAAATGCAAACTTATAGGGGGAAGATTTTGAAGTAGGGCAACAATATGAAATAGAAAAAAGGATTAATCTAGGATCTTGTGATGTCTTCATTGGCAGACCGAATAATCAGAACAAACGGAGGGTTCGAACAGGTTTATTTTAAAATAATAATAATAATAATAACAGTAATAATAATAATAACAATAATAATAATAATAATAATATCTCCAGCTAGATCCACTTATTCTTAAGAAAATTCAAAAAGAAGTTATACTTAAAACATGCAACATAGTACGCACATTTCTAAAATAATACACTAGGTAGATTTGATACCAACTCGTCTATCCAGAGAGAAAAACCGGTCAAACTGAGAAAATAATAATAATAATAATAATAATAATAATAATAATAATAATAATGGCCGGAACTGAATACACCGCGAGACACAATTCAGCAGCGAAGGTCGTTCATCAAGCATTAGCCACAACATACAAACTAACGGAGAACACAGACCCTTACTACCATTATACATCAACATCTATACTTGAAAACGAAGACTACAAGCTCTACTGGGACATTGACATCCACAGAGATAAAACAATCCCCGCAAATAGACCCGATATCACTTTTCAATCCAAAAAAGAGAAAATCACTTATTTAATTGACATACAGTATACATATAATACAGTGCGAAGATTGCCAAATACACCGACTTGGCAAGTGAAAAGGCTGTGGAAACAGGACAGAGTCATCATTGTTCCTCTTGTCATATCAGTAACAGGTCTCACCCCAACAACGTTTACACCGCATTTGGCTCAATTAGGACTTAATACAGACATTCACAGGAACATCCAGAAATCGGTCATTTTGAAAACATGTAGCATAGTTAGATTATTTCTTAATACACAATAGTTGTTTTCTTTTTCATTTCCTTTTTTTAATTTTTTGTATTGACTTGGTATAATCCCGACAGTATAAAATACAACCACAGGAATACTGTGAGACAAGAAGTCATAAAAAAAATAATAATAATATAATAATAAAACACAAGGATAGAACATACCGTAATAAAAAACATCTCACACAAGAATATAAAAATCGTTTAACCCACATCTTAAAAACCAAGCTAAATTCAAAAAATGTATGCAAAGCGATAAATACATGGGCCATACCGCTACTTACATACTCCTTTGGAATCATAAATTGGTCCAAAACTGATATAGAAAAAATAAACACAATCACAAGTACAGAACTAACAAAACATAGGAAACATCATCACAACGCAAGTAAAGAAAGGTTAATATTAGATAGAAGAAATACTAATACATCGACAGAAGGCAGTCCTGCTCAGTACTTGCCACATAGTGACAAAATTCTTAGATGACAACACATAGAACTAACTGAAACCAGCCCACTTCTTTTGATGCATGCATCCAGGATGGGATTGGAACCCAACATTTGTTGAGAAATTGATTGTTAATTTCGATAATAATAATAATAAAATAAATTTATTAATTTCCAGATAAGAAATTGTTATTTATTACATAGACAAAGCAAATTTTCGAAAGTAAAGGGCCATGTCATTGCACACTTCAGGCCAAAAGCCAGATTCTGTTTTGGCCTTGCATATACATTAGGCCTTGCATATACTTAAACTACTTACTTAAAAATAGCGCCTTAATTTATAATTTAGAATAATTAAATGCAATGTAAAGCATTTTCTTCACCTCTTAACTACTCTACCTCTAAAAAATACCTTTGATTATACATTAATTTTGTTAATTTTGAAGATCCATAAGCTTTTCTCAGCTTACTAGTCACGTTTTTATGAAAACGGAGTTCAGAATCAATAATAACTCCTACCGATTTTGAAGAATTAAATATTTTAAGAATCGTGTTGTTGATTTCAATTTTTGGCACTCTTTTAGCTGCGGATTGATGACATTCGGATCCAAATATTGTAAGAGAGGATTTCAGAGGATTAATTTTTAACTGATGATCAGTAGATACATCTATGTTGGAGATCGATATTTATAAGCTTATTGGTATTTTCAATTTCGATTAGTCCAAAACAGCAGTACAGTTGAGTGTCATCCCCATATAAATGGTACTGACAATATTTTAGACATTGATTGAATTGACTGGTATATATATATATATATATATATATATATATATATATATATATATATATATATATATATATATATATATATATATATATATATATATATATATATATATATATATATATATATATATATATATATATATATATATATATATATATATATATATATATATATATATATATATATATATATATATATATATATATATTTATATATATATATATATATATATATATATATATATATATATATTATATATATATATATATATATATATATATATATATATATATATATATATATATATATATATATATATATATATATATATATATATATATATATATATATATATATATATATATATATATATATATATATATATATATATATATATATATATATATATATACATATATATATATATTAAAATTAAAATATATATATATATATATATATATATATATATATATATATATATATATATATATATATATATATATATATATATATATATATATATATATATATATATATATATATATATATATATATATATATATATATATATATATATATATATATATATATATATATATATATAACCCTAGAATACTCCCCTGCAAATATCCCACCCTTACACACTCAACATTTGAGCAACAATCCCCCAATGTAACTTCTTGCTTAAGGTTGTTTAGAAATGATGCAAAAAACTCTATAGTTTTCTCGCAAAAACCAACATAGTGCAGGATTGATAATTAAATTTCGTGATTTATTAGGTCAAAAGCTTTTGTATAATCTAGCAGTATTAAAATGCCTATATTATTTTCATTCCATGCTCGAAGCAATTCGTTAGTGACATCCGCAATTGCTGAGGTGCAACTATAGCTCTTTCGAAAGCCCGATTGTTTTGAAGGTAGGGAATCATCAATTTCAAAAAATTCACGTATCTGCAACTCAATAATTTTGTCTAAGTCTTTAGAGAATGTTGGTAAAATACTAATGGATCGTAGACCTTTATATTCCTTAGGTTGATTTACTTTTGGTAGAGACTGAGCAAGTGCGTGTTTCCATGCCTCGGGAAAGTAGAATGTTTTAATGCACTCGTTAAAAATATGTGTCATGTATGGAATAATAAAAGGCGGACTCAACTGAATTAAAACTATGTTAATCTTATCATGCCCACAAGCGTAAGTTTTTATGGCTCGTACTATCTTAAAAACTTCATCTTCATCTACTTTTCTGAGATCAAAGTTGAACCGAAAGTTATGTTTTATGGTATTTAGGAAAATGTTTTAGGGATTCAGGAAATGTAGTTTTTTATTTTTTTATTTTTGCAGTTCGGTCCATTTTTCTTTAACGCCACTGGTATTACATTTATAGCGCAAATAAGCTTTCTTTTCTGAGTGTAGTGCGAACGTTGTGTAGTTGCGCAACTGTTTATAGTAAATAAAGTGATTTTGATTTTTTTTGAGCTTTTAAAGCTTTTGTAATAATTTTATGTTGTCAATGATCCACGGGGCATATTTGTAGTTCTTATTTCTCTTAAATGTTTTTATTGGATCATGAACATCAAATAGTCAATATTCCATTATTAAAAAATTCCATTTTCTCATCAATGTAATACAGTTCTTGCGAGGGCCAGGCCTCTAGATCCCCTTGAAAAATAGACCAATAATATCAATCATACTCAGAGACATGTTCTACAAAGTTTGTAAAATTCGACAGTAAAGATCGTATATTGATATGACAAATATACATTGACATTTTTTTACAGTATTACAGGTACTAAGAGTTCAGTGTTAATTATATTTTTACAGTCTGTATAAATGTAATCTTATATTGATTCAAAAAGTTTTACTATAATACACAACTTACATATAGATTTTAGTAGATATTAAAAAAAACTAATTATAATAAAATATTTTGCAATATTTGGTTGCACTTGCAAAGGGTCTAGGAACAATTGAAAAAAATAAACCTGGTGCTGACGGCTGAGTTATATTAACATTCTTCATTTTGTTTTGACTAATCTAACCCAAAGGGCCCCCCCCCCAAAGTTATTAGGGCTAGGCCCTAGTTTTTTTATTGCTCTCATACAGTCAGAATTCCTTAATACACCAAACAAATATTTTACTCATTTTGGAGGCACAAACTAATATTTCATCTCCTAATGACCAAGTGGCTATTTTATAGCCATACAGGGCTAGCTTGAATAGTATTATATTAAACATATTTGAAACCTGTACTATTCTAGTCGCTTTCCTTTCCGTGCTTATTCTGGGAATATCGAAACGAACCATCGCACCTGTGCAATTAGAGAAATTCAAGACGAACTGTTCTTCCAATAAATTACATTACATATTCGCAACTCTGCTATATACAACGGAATCCCAAATATGAAAAGTGGGAAACTTAGGATAGTAAATCACTTCTAGCGCTGTTTCCTTTCGCTGGCCGTATTTTATGTTATGCCATTGAGACACGCACATACGAAATGGAGTTGAATAAAGTTTCAGTTAAGCCTCCCTTCAGGGGATTAGAAAATAATAATGGTTTGTATTATTGAAAATAGATTGAAGATGCTAAGTGTTTATTAACTTAAAAGAACAAATGTAGTCTTTTTGCTTTGATTATAGAAAGTCTTTTTGCTATTTTAAACATTTTTTTTAAATTAATAATTAATTTAAATTATATTTTTAAGTGTTTACAAAATGTTACTTATGTTAATATGTTATCTTTATCTTGAATTTCACATAAACTAATTTATAGATATTAGGTTAATCATTTACTTAACTAAGCTGTTCCCTTATTGCTCTTTCAGAAGTGATTGTAAATTAAAATACTTTTAAAAACAAGGATTGTTTGTTAAATGTACTAAAAAGTAAACTCGCAGTGAGTGTATTAAATATTAATATCGTTTCTCCTTTTGTTACTCCCGTAGTAAAAACAAAGTACTGTAATCGTGAAAAGAATAACCCTTGGAGATTTTTTCAAATCTTAACGTTTCAATGTCACTAGATGCCATCGGTTTGTCTGTCTGTCCGCGGCATAGTTAAAAAAGTGCTTACCCGATTGACGTCAAACTGTAACAAAAAATTAAGGGTCACATGGGGATGGCATGCAAACATTTTGGTAAAAATCCAATATAGCGAATCACAATGACGACTTAGTAAAATGTTAAAAAATCATTACTCAAAAATTATTTTACAAATTTACCGCAGCCTTTGCACATAATGTATACCAGCATATATGAACCAATTATGGGCAAAAAATACAACCAGACACCATCAACAATTTGATTGAGAAAACAAAAAACACTAACCTTTTCATTATTGGCCCCTCCTCTACGATATAATTATGCCTTGAGACTATGACGTAATATTTCTCACCGAGACATGGCTTAATGGGGATATTTCTAACAATGAAATATTTAAAAATTAATATATAGTTTTTCAAGCAGATAGGGGTTATAGAGAACTAAGGTGTAAACGCGGCGGCGGAGTATTGATTGCTTTTTCTTCTTTTTTTCAGGCGTCCGTCTTTGTTACTCCTGCTCATATCATCATAAATTCAAAGACGTCTTTTAATTTATTCCAGTCTTGAACAATCACATTTACTAACTTCGAATTTGAAGTTGTAACAACACCATAAATAAATATAACATAAGACAGTCAAGTTAACTGCAAAGGAACTCACCGGTTGCAGCGAAATTCGCGAAAATAAAAGTAAACAACCACCGACACGTGGGTGTAGTGTACTGCGCCTGCAATTCACCGAGAGCGTTGTATGGCGCTGGGCTCGACGTCATCGGATACGCGTTGTCATGGCAACATAGTAGAAAAATCGTAAACTAAACATAGCATCTCCAGCAAAGTCAAAGCGGTTTGCGCCACTGTTATAGTTGTTGTAATAAAGTTCGATTGAAAGTTTTAAAAAGACATGCCGCCAACGGTCAAATAAAATATTTATTCGAGATGTACAGTTTATTTTTTACCAATTAGGTGAATAAATGAATGTAAGAACTAAAATTTTAAGAGATATATAACAAATACAGTTAGATGTTTGCTTGTTTATTTTTTCCTGGTGAAGTAGCACTTCATCTACTTCACCTGAATAGCCGCCACTAATTTTTGTGATGTTTTTAGCTCATATTGATGTTCGTTTTAGTTTATGTAGTTGTGTAGTTTTATTATTTTTTCATGTATTATTTTATTTCAGAAATTGAAAATTTTTTGTTGGTAATTTTTGTTTGCTGATTGACTACTATACGATTATTTATTTATTTGACGTTATTTGCGAATTCGTACCATTTGGAATGTTTAGCATTCTGTAGGGTACGTCTCTGAAGGGCCACTTGTCCGATGCGTGAATCGGCTACGTTCTTACATTATTAATGGCAAAATATTAAGTAGGATCTACTGGTAATATGATAGTATAAATCCAAGACGGCGGAACAAAATAGCGACTTAATAAATTATATTAAAATTCAGCCTGAAAAAACTACTCAATAGACTGATTTCAAATTATGTGCAGGAATTAATTGTGGTATAGATATAAACTGGCAAAATTGTTCTAGGAAGTCAAAGTGGCGGTCACATAAAATTTTTGTATCGTAAAAAAATCATCCTCCTAGGTTTTAGATATCGTTTGAGTGTCGTTAGATGTCAAAAATAGTTTTCTCGATTTCGTGTGTCTGTGAGTTCTTGGTGTAGCAAAAAAACTACTTGACCGATTCAAATCTTGGTAAAAAATTAAGGGTCATGTTCGCCTAGTGAAATGCTAAAAAATATTCTTAGAAAAATAATTATACAATTTACCTTAAATTTTGCACAAAAATCGAGTGTTACATAGAAATGAACTGGTAATATTTTGGTACGAATCCAAGAAAGCATAACAAAATAGTGGCCTAATAAAATGTTTGAAAAAATCAACCGGAAAAACTACTTAACTACTTATTAGATTAATTTCAAATTTGGTGCAGGCACTTCAAGTGTGACAGAGATAAAATGGTAAAGGTGAGGAACAAATTCAAGATGGCTGTCGAATAAAATGTTTAAAAAATCATCGAAAAAAAAATCTTTTAAAACGGTATGAATTCACCATGACGTAACAAAATGGCGGTCTTAAATAAATCAGTTTAAAAATTACTTGTTAAATTATTTTAAATTATGCTCACAAATCAGGTGCAGTATAGGTAAAAACTTTTTTTTAAACCTTGCGACAAGCTTTTAAAATCAATTTTTAAATTACCTATATTATACAGGGTGTTTCTTTAAATTTTGCGCCCCCTAACCTTTTATTTTTAAAAGTTGTAGGGCGTTTGTCTGATCCTCTAGAATTTTTTTATCAGAATAAATAAATGAATATGGCAAATCTGCCAAAAATATATCATTATGTGTTTCTAAAAGGAATAAATACTCTATATATTATTTTTTATTTATTTTTACTGAAATCTCGCGATTTCAACAATATATACATGTTATATATTTTCTTTAAACATTCTTTCGATATTTGATAACAAAAAAAAAATAGGAGCTTGAAAATTGGTGTAAACGGAAGGCGACGATGTCTGATTAGCTGTCATTATCGAAACTAAACTTTTACATCAAATTCTTTAATCACATAACCTAATTTACAGATAGTAAGTTAATCATGTATCTGTTCTCTTATTGCACTCTTGATCACGGCGTGGCAAGATGCAAATGAAATGATTATAAATTAAAAGATAGTAACGTCTTACTGATCTCATAGTATTAGACATCAAAAGACCAAATTGACTGAATTCATGATTATATTTTTGTGATTAAATAATTAAGAATAAGTTTGGCGCCTACTTCACGAAGTAAAATTATCAAGGTGAAATAAAATATTATTTTTCAGTTTTTAATGCATATTCTGAAGTCGGTTTAATTTTTTTTTCAATTTTCATTATTTTATTCATTATGATATGTTTTTGCATTCTTTGTAGAGATTATAAAATGGTAAGAGTCATTTGTTTCTATTAGGTATCCGTTTTTCATAAAAAGTTTTTGATATTAAGAAAGACTGGATATTGTTTCTCAGATATATCGATATTAGGCGTAAAACTTAACCTAATCTAAAAAGTTATTTATACAGGGTGTTAAACAAGACTCTGCAAATTTTTCAATTTTTTATTTGTTCCGAAAATCTACAAAAACAATTTTTTAATTCTAATTGTTAGATTAGCATAATCCTTGGTGAAATTGTAAAAAACAATTTTAAAATTTTTAATATTTTTTGTCAAAAAATTTAATTTTTCTACATAATAAGCTGTACGTTTTTATTAGCCATTTGATGTAAAAATTTTTTGCTAGAGGGCCCTTAAGTCATATTTTTTTATAATTTGTACTGTCTGTACTACGCCTAAAATATACAGGGTGTGAAAAAAATGTGGAAAGGTTAGATAAAAACCTAGCAATCCCAAAGATCATGTATCTGTAGCATAAAAAAGAATTTAAATTTAAAGTTTTTACTGAAGTTTTTTCTCCAAACGGTTTTTTTATTTTCTCTCTAACTTTATTATTTTAAAAAATACAGGTGTTGATTTTACTGCCAAAGTTACCACCAAAATCGGGTAACACAAGGGACATGTAACCGGCTGCCACCTTTTTAATTTTAAAAATATCAAAAACATTAAACTTAAGATGTGTCTACAACTCGAGAAGAGGTAAGTTTTCTATAAAAAGTAATTAAAAATTAGCTCCTGTTTGAGGAGCTGAAAAATTTTGAATAACTCCCTGTATAAATAATTTTTTAGCTTAGGTTAGGTTAGGTGCAGTATAGGTAAAAACTTTTTTTTTAACCTTGCGACAAGCTTTTAAAATCAATTTTTAAATTACCTATATTATACAGGGTGTTTCTTTAAATTTTGCGCCCCCTAACCTTTTATTTTTAAAAGTTGTAGGGCGTTTGTCTGATCCTCTAGAATTTTTTATCAGAATAAATAAATGAATATGGCAAATCTGCCAAAAATGTATTATGTGTTTCTAAAAGGAATAAATACTCTATATATTATTTTTTATTTATTTTTACTGAAATCTCGCGATTTCAACAATATATACATATTATATATTTTCTCTAAACATTCTTTCGATATTTGATAACAAAAAAAAAATAGGAGCTTGAAAATTGGTGTAACCGGAAGGCGACGATGTCTGATTAGCTGTCATTATCGAAACTAAACTTTTACATCAAATTCTTTGATCACATAACCTAATTTATATCTTGTTTTTTATCTGTTCTCTTATTGCACTTTTGATCACGGCAGGCGTGGCAAGATGCAAATGAAATGATTATAAATTAAAAGATAGTAAGGTCTTACTGATCTCGTAGTATTACGCTTAACATCGATTATATGTAATAAAATTTGCAAGATACAACTTAAAACCGCACCTCAGCATCTCGTTTTAAAAATATTCGAACTTAAATTTTACCAAAAAATGCAGGTGAACTGTTTCAAGTGGCCAGCAGTTTATTTTTAAATTCTTTAGTTTCTATATTAGTTCAAAATGGTTCACAGGTTTTTGGCATTTTAGCTAAATTTTCGATCTGAATCTTCTTAGAGGTTACTGAATATTTATTTTTATGAGAGTCTGAAGTTCTTAAAATCAGTTGGTAAATTTAGCAAGGATTTTAGTTTATTACTTTTTAATTTTTGAGAACAAATTTTGAAATTACGCCTTGAATTTAAAGATTATTATTTGAAAGGGCATAGTTCTTTATCATCGAAATCTAGAGTTTTATATTAAAAATATATATATAGAAAACCAATATATATCGTTCTGTTATTTTTATTGTAAGTTATTTAACACATAAAAAATTTTATATCTAGTAATCACAATTTATAAATTCATTAAATGCTCAAGTGGAACTGTTCACCAAATATGTTTTAGACATACACCGCGATAGACCAAGACGCAATTTCAAATCAAATTTACTTCAAACAAAATTTGTATCAACAGCGGAAAGAATTACTCGATGCATTTTATTCTCGAAGAATGCGTATTCCAAATCGAAAATAATAAATTTTTCGCACTATTTTACTTTCAAGTTTCGTTCGCTATTCACACACGAACTTTCTCTCCCTTTTGCAGCCTGCAACATCTCATACTATGGTGTCGTGGGACGAACATATCAACTGGAGGTGAAAAGACCGCCTGAAGTGCCGTTCCTTTGTTATTTGAATTTCACAGCAGGAGGCGGAATCTTGGGGGAATTAGTTCAGGTAAGAAGGAAACACTAATGCTACATTTTATTTTATCGCTTGGTAGTAATTAATATTCACATCGTAACTGTTTAGTGAATTTACAAAAGCATAAAAGTTATATTTATTACAAGAAAATTACAGTAGCCAATATTTAAAAATGAGAAGCGAATAGTTTAAGAGCATCACTGTACTAGGAATTCCCAATTATTTGAAGAAAACATACATTACTTTTTACTCAAACGTTTGATTTTTTGCCTACATTTAATCATTAAAATAAAAAACAACGTTGTGCATTGTTTGCTTACTTGGTCTGTGGGCAAAACTTTATTGTATAGAAATTCATTTCAGATGTTTTTTAGGAAAACTTTCTCTGAACAGAAAAGGTAAAAGGTTTTTATCTTTTTATATAGTTTGGATTGCTGTGTGTGGGTATTATTTTATACTTCCACGGCTATTTATGTTATGCGACCATGTGCTGTATCCTAATAGTCGAACATTACAAAGAAATAATCCAGGTTTACAGGTAACTAAATAGGATTTTCTGTAATAACTAAAACCAACATTACTTCCTAATGTCATTAACCCAACCGCTAAGCCAAGTGAAATCCACCAACCCATTAAGTTAAGTTTGAGCTAGACGCAAATCAAAAGTTGTTAGTTAGTATTAAGGAATCCAAAGGGCCCACCACAGCTGATTTTGACACGCTGGTCAATTTCCCATTTAATTTGCATTGTACCGATTATAAATTGCTCTACATATCTGTATTCTTGGTATTACGTGACATACCTTTTGACTATTTAGGTTTATTATAAAGCTTTTTATTGATAACGGGATAATTTCTGATAAATTTAAAATAATGCAGAGAGAATATTTACCAATATTGAGGTTGGAAACTTGTACCGTATTTATTAAAAAAAAAGAAATTAATTCCTTTTACACTTACTGGATGGTCGATATTTAGTCTGCTTTAGAACATCAAGCTAGCCATCTGCGGGCTCCACAATCTGGTAGTGCAACCAGTGGCGTAGCCAGCTGATGGGGGCGGAGCGGACAGTCCATAACAGGGACGGCAGAAAGAAGTAAAGCAACAGTAAAATAATTTTTTTTTGCGAACACCATAAATACAATACAAAATTTAGCAAAAATCAGATTAGAAAAAAATGGCGTTTTAGCACCAAACAAAATAACGTCTAGTACAAGCGACGACTTAAAATAAGGTCATCACGCTGTATTTACTGGAAACAAAGCGTTGATTACCGACAAAGGAGTCGGAATTTATCGAAACAGGGCGCCATCTAAGGAGAGTTCTTAACTTACTACCAAGTAAGATGCTCACTGTATTCCGGAACCATTTAATTATTGTTTTTGGCTTTGACTTTAATTTTGAATACTGACACTTAAATTCAATATTTGATTACGCGTTAATAAACAGTACATTCTCTCCTTCTCTCTGTCCAAATCCGAAGCATCATTCTGATTATAGTACAAAACCCTTGATAACGGCAAAAGATATGTTTACTCCTATATATTAAAATTGATTTGAAACTTCAAGATTCATTTTAGATTAGGGTAAAGTTGCATACATTTAATGTTTGCACCCTTTTACACTGTGATAATATGATTTGGATTATACCCTGGATGGACTCCCATGTGATACTAATATAAATATTGTGTTATACCACACACTTTTTACAGGAAATGCCAAATTAAAGCCTTTGATAAAAGTCTACAGTCATTTTCCGGTTTGTTTTGAAAGCTGGAACAAAAGTAATAAACAGATTTTATGTTCTGGTTGGAAGGATGAGTTTTTAGAGATACAGGCTTCGTGCTTATACAGTTTCAAATTTTTAATTGTAAAAAATAATTTCTGATCCCGAGGATATACTTACCTAAAACTTTAACCTACAACAATCATATCTTTCCATTTACATTCAATACAGTGATACATATGAATCTCAGAAGGCCAGTGCGAGACCTCTTGATATTTGATGCATCGCAGACAAATATAGGTGAGTCCGTTTTCGTATGTGCATAGCAGATGTTAGTGAACTTTAAAGTCATACTGCTATGTGTTCCACGGATTTTATGTAGTGATTAAATATATACAGCCAAAGTTGATTTGAATGAAATTTAAATTCTTGATTATATTTCAGATTTAATTGTAGAATATTATTTATACACCGTCGCTGTATGTATGGAAATGCTCGATTATTACCAAAAGTGAGAGAGCTAGCAAGAAATGTGAAATAAAATAGTTTTAGGATTTCTAAAAATCTAGTGCAGTAAAGGAAAACTAGTTATACAGGACTGGTCGTAGAGTTGCGGCAAAACAAATTTGCATTTTTTTAAATGAAACCCCCTGCATATTATATGTCGTCAAATGGGTCTTGCTGATTAAAAATATACGTGGTTCGATACCTTTACTTTTAAAGATATCCGAGAAATTAAAAAAAAACTCTGCCATAAGAGGCAGTGTGTTAGAAAGAGATGAAGAAAGCTCTTTTGCATAGTGAAGTCCATGTGAATATCTCGCCTCTTATGGCAGAGGTTTTCTCAAATTTTTCGGGTGTCTTTAAAGGTAAAGGTATCAAACTAGGTATATCTATAGTCAGTAAGGAGAGATTGATTTGACTGACATTTGATAAATAGGGTACTTTATTTTAGAAAATGAGATCTTGTTTTGCAGCGACTTTATGACCAATCCTTTATAATTAGATTTTGTTTACCACAACAGATTTTTAAAAATCCTCAAAACTTTTGTATTTAACATTTGTCTCTAGTTTTATTACTCTTGGAAATAATCCACCGTTACCATACATTTCAGAGACCCTGCATACGTTTTTTATTTTCTCCTATTTTAGAAATTTAAAAATATTTACTATGTCCGATTTATATATTATGGAGTTTCAAATTTTTGTATACAAAAGCAATTATTACATAAGTTAATTTTGTATCCGCGGAGGTACACAACTTTTTTAAAATTATATATGAATAAATCTTTATTTGTTTGTTTTTCTACAAGCTTGAGCTCATTTACTACAATACATTACCAGAAAGCTATAAAATGCTAAATATTCTATTGTTAAAAACAAATTTTAAATGTATACTTGGTAACGAGACTTATCCCATAAAATATACTTGTTAATGAGACTTATCCCATAACTAATTTCGTACTTTCGGGTATTTAAGTTTAATAAGCTAGTAGATTAGTTTAATAGAGTTGAAGTCTTTACTTGTAGCAGGTTATTAAAAATTTATTTTTAATTGAAATTGTAAATTATTTAATCAATAAAAATATATACTTTTGTAGGCTATAAAATCACACTATATTTCCTAAAAAAATTATACCCTTCACTATATATTCTGCTAAACATGCTGCCAGCCAATATACAGAACAACATCATAAGAAGTATAGATGTTTTTTTTATGGGAAGTAAAGGAAACATGAAGTGTTTTTTTTTAATTTTTAATCAAACCTACAATATAAAGTACTGCAAAAATTTAGACAAATAGATCGAAACCAACACACACTTCGTGTCCAAATAGGGTCATAATTAGAGATGGTAATTTTTTCGATAGTGTATCGACATATCTAATTATAATAGGTAAATAAAAAATATTGATATTCCGACGTCAATATTTATTTAATCTTCGATACAACCTATAAAAGTGAAAACAAATTCTTCAGTGGACCAGTTTAATTGTCTTTATTTATTTAAACTAATAATTAAACAAACCAATTCATAGGTTGGTGTTACCGTAGGTTCGATTCTGTATAGCTAATATACCTATTTGTAGAACCACCTAAATATTTATATTATCAATAAAACTCATCAAAAAAACTAAATATATATTGTATCAGTTAAATACAAATTGATATATTAAAACAAATAAAATTCTTCGAAATTAGTTCTCAACTCAACTCAACGAATTCTTTCTTAAATTAATTTTAACAAATTATTCTCTTGCATAATCAACAATAGTTTATTTTTAAATAAATAATAATATTGACAAATTCTCTCAAGGCACACTAAATAGGCATGATAAGAAAAGATCTTACTTTAGATCAGCTTTACTAACAACGCCCATTCCTTACGCTGGACTTCACTTAAGAATTTTATAAATTATTTGTTTTGTTGTGTATTGTTGAACAAATAGAAAGTTATATATCAAATAACTTGTAGAACAAATCTCAAATTGATTATAGCATCAGTAATGTATTTGGATTTACTTAGATCCAATAACGAAACAACACATTTGTGGTTGTAATTAGAAATTGTGTATTACTGTGAACAACAGAAAGATTAATAAAATAATTATATGTATAAGTGGAAAGAGTAACACTTGTTAGCTTCATATATATATATATATATATATATATATATATATATATATATATATATATATATATATAATATACTTTTTCTTTAACCTTATATTTATATTTGGAAACCTCATTTTCTTGGGCATAGGTTAAAAGTAAAACACAATTTTTCATATCAAGTCATCGTTTCGCTCATTGTGTTGAGCTTTCTCAAGACTTTATTTTGGTTTGCTTGATCTTGAAAATTATTTTTTTCATTAAAACAAAAACCACAGGAATAATCCATACAAAGGCGCAAACATTATATACACACTAGTAAAACTTGTAAAAAAAGGATTACAAAGACAAGACTAATATTTTATTAATATGTGGGCGGCTATCAAGATTTATTTGTAGGTTTATTAGCTGTCTACCTCCTGAGATTTCTTAGTAACCAAATAAAGAGATGTATTTTTAGATTTAATGGTATTGTATTATAGGCGGTTTATTTCCCACATAGGCATTTCTTTAGCAGAGTTACAGTTTGTAGGAATTTCCTTTACTGAAGCCAGAAAAAGATTTTTTTCATGTAGATAATATTTCGTAGAATACTTTGCTGTGCCATTTGGCGTAATTTCTTGGAAATAAAATTGAACTGTTTTGCTTAGAGGATTGATTTGGCGGATTTAATACAATTCGATGAGTTAAAACTTTTATTTTAAGAATATAGAAAAATGTTTTTATGGTTTTCAAAGTAAAGTAAAAGTGGTTATTTCACCGGAGTTAAATTTTTATTTGAATTGATTTTAGATAGGTATTTGATGTACAACGCGTGCGTGTAATTAGGTTTAGTACGTTGTAGGTGTTTTTGAACACCTGAAAAATAGTTATTAAATGAGTTACATATAAATGAGTAATTAGGTTGGGTACGTTAGGTGTTTTTGAATGCCTGAAAAATAGTTATTAAATGCGTTACATATAAATGAAGGTTACCAGTTTATCCCTGTTTGACACATGTTTTTTGAGCAAAACTTCAAATCAATTGGATAAGTAGTTTTTTGATACTGAATTTTTAAACATTTTATTAGGCCGCCACTTTGTTTCGCCAAAATGGGTTTATACAAAAATTTTACCGGTTATCCCAATATCACACTTTATTATTGCGTCATTTTTTGAAGTCCATTCAATAAATTGTTTCTTAATAATGATTTGTTTTTACAGTGAGACCGCTATTTTACTCCGACGTATTGATTTTGAAATGCAACTGCTTCATCCCCATATGACCCTTGATTTTTGACCAAAATTTGAAGTTAATCGGATGATTAGTTTTTTGGGGTTCAGGGACCCTAAAACGGAAAGATCTGTACAATCTCGTTTTTTATTTCCTTCTTATGAGGGAAGTATAAAACTGATTTAATATGTAGGAAAATTCTATTAAAAATTATTCGTGTTTGGTTAAACCTAGTAGTATTAAACGAAGTTTCGCTGACACTCGACGTGATTTTCCTCTTTATTGCATCAGTAATAATTATACAAAATAAATTTACTTTCAAAAGCAGGTGTTGTCTCAACCTCTACCTTATACAGATTTCCATAGAGAAGCCATTCTCTATAGCTCAATCATTTCAAGCGACAGCTGCCCTAAAGGACGACAGACCAAGCCCTGAGACCGCATTAATATTATTGAACATTTGCCTGCATTCTATAATGCCTTATGAGATGGAAAATTATTCAACTTTTTTTATTTATTGGATCCTTTGGCTTTGTATGCTACAGACCGTGATGGAAATTCCGCTTTAAATAAGATTGATTTAATTTCATTTTAGAAATACAGCAGCCTCTCGATTTACGGCTCTTTTGCCTCTCGGGCTTCTCTGGTAAAAGGTAATTGCAAATAGTTTAGGTCGGTTTGAAGATTCATTCAGCTATGATAATAAGAGAGGCAGTAAATTAGTAAAGAAATTGCTTCGTTTTTAAACCAAAAAATTAAATACATACACTGTTGGAGAGAGTAAACAGGACAAGCGAATTTTTAAGGTAAAATTTAAATGCGGTAATTTTAATGCCGAGTTCTGAGTTTTCGTTGCGAGATCAGCTTATTCCTTAATAAAATTGTAAAAACAAATATGAAACGTTTCTTAAAATTTTTAATATCTTTTGAGATATGATTTATTGCGAAAAACTTGATTTTTCTTACATATTAAGCTGTAAAATTTTATTACCCGATTTTTTATTACTAGCGGTCCCTTAAGTCTTTTTTTTCTATAATCTGTAGGGTCTGCACTACACAGAAAATATACAGAGTGTGCAAAAATATGTTAAGATTAGTTAAAAACCTAGTGATCCTAAATATTATGTATCATATATATATATTTCAAAACCCTGTAGTATAAAAACACTTTTATATTAAAAATTTTTTATTTAAGTTTTAAAGAGTATTCTTTTTCCGTTTTCACCAAACGGGTCTTTTATTTTATATCTAATTTTATTATTTTTTAAAATATAGGCGTTGTTTTTAGGACTAAATTAGCCAATACCGGGTGACACAGGAGACATGTACCAGGTTGCCATTATTGTGTCTTAAAAATAACAATTTGATATTTGATATTTTTCTATAACACTATAAGTGGCAAATTTTCTTAAAAAAAAAAACAGTTAAAGTTAGTTCCGGTTTTACTGCATGTGACCCGTACTTTTTTTTAAATAGGACCCTGTATATTTTTATGGACTGTCATATTCAGCTTAAAATTACCACGACATATCCCAAGTTAACTGTCAGTCACTATTTATAAAATACCTAATTGCTTTAATCAGTCCAAAATAAATTTATTCTTCATTTTTTAGAACCCTTCAATTTAAAAATCGTTTTGGGTACCTACTAAGAGAATTTCTCGTTTAATCGAAAGAGCATTTTGCTCCAATATTTTTAATGGCACCTTATATATTTTCTTTTCATTCATTTTTTCCCTAAAATTACCTTTTTAAAGATTTGTCGCATGCTAACCTTTATTATCAAGATGGCAATAAATTTATTTTAGATTATTTAAAATAAGTATTTTGTAAAAAGTGAGGGTATTTTTACTTCTCTCATAAAAGGGAAGTATTGTAATCGTGAAAAAATCACGAGATTTTTCAAGTCTTCACGTTTCAGGGTCCCCAGATGACGAACACATGTTTTCTCAATCCCGTCGGTCTGTCTGTCCTACCTGATTGACTACAAATTTTGGTTAAAAATTAAGGGTCACATGGGGATGAACTGGTAACATTTTGGTAACAATCCAATATGGCGGAACAAAATGGCGGCCTAGCGAAATGTATAAAAAAAATATTAATAAAAAACTACTCATCCAATTTATCCCAAATTTTGCAAGAACCTCAAATATTATGTTAGAATCAACTAGATTGCAAAAAATATGTTTAAAAAAAACTGCTTATTCAATTTATTTCAAATTTTGCGTAAACATCAAGTATTATGTTAAAATCAACCATGTGTGCCATAATTAATTGTGGTATAGGGCTCAACTAGTAAAACTGTGGTACTAATTCAAGATGACGAACAAAATTGCGGCCAAATACAATTTTTGTAATCTTGAAAATATCACCTTCTCAGGTTTTTTAAATCTTCACGTTTTAGCGTCCCTAGATGCCAAAAATAATTGTTTTATCAATTCCGTCGGTCCGTATGTCGGTCTGCTTGTCAGTTGGCGACATATTTTAAATACTACTTACCCGATTATCTTTAAATTTTGACCAAAAATTAAGGATCATATGGAGATGACCTGGTAATATTTTGGTAAAATCCAATATGTAGGAACAATGTTAAAAAATTTTGTTCGAGTGGTGTATTACTTGGAGTTAAAATCCAGTAAAAAAAACACGCCTTTTTTAAATTGTCGACATTTTGCAACTTAATTGTTGCATTCTCAGGACACATAAATCGTATATCTTGCACGAAACCCATATTATCAGTCTTTATTTACTCCGTTGGTCCGTATATATCTCCCAGATATTAAGTTTCTAAATGGTTTTCGTTAACAATACTCTTGGTTTTATGTTAGAGTGGTGTATTATTTGGGGTTGGGATCCAGTAAAAAAAAGTATTCTTAAATAGTCGATGTTTCGCAACTTTATTGTTGCATCCTCAGGACGCATATATAGATTTTATATCCTGCATATTATCAGTCTTTACCTATTCCGTTGGTTCGCAGATGTTTTCCAGATATTATGTTTCTAAATGGTTTTCGTTAATGATCTTCTTTTTGTTATGTTTGAGTGGTGTATGCTATGGGGTTAGGAATTATCTGCAGACCAACAAAGTAGGTACAGATTGATAATATGGGTTTCAATTTAAGATGGCGAAACAAAATGGCGGCCAATTAAAATTTTTATGAAATCAACGGAAAAAAATCTTGGTCAAGTGAGTTTTTGCAGAAAAGTTAAATGCGAAAAAGGGATAAACTGGTACAAATTCAACATGATGTAGCAAAATAGCGGTGTGTGTCAATGTAAAAACTAATTATGAATTATTATGCCCAAATATTAAGTGTAGCTTAGGTAGAAAGAAAATGGTAAAATAGTGGTAGAAATCCAATTTGATGGAACAAAATGGCGTCCAATCAAACTGAAGAGTCATTATATGTAACACATATATACTGTCTCTATATACTGAACTAAATCAGGTTGCACTTCGCTATTCCTAACAAATGGAAAAGAAAATTTATAAAGCGGCAATATTAAATTTTCAAAAAATGGGTGTCTAGGCGATATTTTAAAAACAAAAATTAACTTGTGACATAATGCTGAAAAGCTAGTTTTAGCTGAATACGGCAGTTCATGAAAATATACAGAATCATATTTAAAATAAAAAAGTAAGGTCCACTGCTGGTAAGACAAGAAGTAACCTCTAATTGTTTTTTCATGGAAAATGTATGGATTTATAGAAATATTTATATCTTTAAATTTGTATTTACAAAACTAAAGAATGGATGCCTTTGATGTCTCCTGTGTCACTTGGTATTCGCAAATTTGGTTCTAAAATAAACACCTGAATTTAAAATTAAGAATTACAAGCTCTAAAAAAACAGCTTAATATGTAAGAAAAATGTAGTTTTTCAAAAAAGAGACCGTAAAAAGTACCAAAAAAAGATTAAGCTCATGTATCAATTAGAAGCTAAAAATGGTTTTTGTAAATTTTCGGAACAAATAAATAATGGAAAAATTGCAGAATCTTGTTCAGATAACTACTTCGCTTAGGTAAGGTTTACGCTCAAAATCGGTAATCGCAATAAAATTTGCAAGACACAGCTGAAAACCGTATCTCAGTTTCTCGTCTCGCTTTTTAGTAATATTCGAATGTAAATTTTACCTAAAAATTCGCCGTTTTTGTTGCCTGTCCAGCAATTTAATTTTTAGTGTACTAACACTTCCATATAGAAAATTTTAAACGAGGTCAATATTTGTTTGAGCACAATTAAACACATTTACTATCATAAATAATATTTATTACTCGACAAAATGAAAAGCGTGGGGTCCAAAGAAGTAAAGAATGCAGAGGTGGGCACCAGTTAAGCACCAATTATTTTTATGATATTTTCAAGTTCATGAATTGAGCACGGTCTTTGAGATTAAGTTTTATCTACCTGATTCTTAGAAAAATATTTTATCTTAAATCGAACCCTAACTACCTTCTAAAATATTAATTAGGTATAAGTATAAATTATACGTATAGTAAAATACGTATAGTAAAATACGTATGTATATGTAATATGTTCTATAAAAATATTTATGTACGTTGCACATTATTTTATTTATTATTTCCATGACCAAATTCCAATCTTATATATCTGAATTTAGTGAACACGAATACACATTAACAAACGGACCCATGATCAACTCCAGCAAGTCATCGGGTATCAAGACAGGAACGGTGTTTAAGTCATGTGGCGAGTTTCATTTATCGTCAACGCTAGGTACCCAGATTAGCATTTGGTGCTCAATTCGTGTATTCTTGAATACAGGAGGCATCAGGAGGTATAATCCGACACACGATAAATTACAATTATTATTACAAATAACACCCATTCTTATATTTTATTAGTAATATTTATGTATTATAAATGCTCAAAATAGGAATGTTCCTTTTCCTCGGAACATTCACTAAAAATAGGAAAACTAAAAATATTGATTGATCGCTGCTCCATACAATTCAGTTTTGGAATGTACTCCAAAATATACCGAACCCATTTTTTTTTAAATACTTGGAAGTCAGTTTTTGGCCGGCGCGGCCGTTTTGACTTTTTCAAAATATTTTTGTTATCTCTGTTTTCTTCAATTGTATTCATACGGTGACGTCTTTTGCGACTCCTTACAGAACCATTGACTATACCACAACCGCCAATAATAATTCACATACTAATGCAAAGCTCTAAACCACATTCGCTAATATTTATATGCAGTAAAATCAAGAAACGTTCAGTAACCTTCAAATATTTGTCTGCAGGACTTCTAAAAGCGTCAGAGGGCATAGAAGCAACCATTAAGAGGACAGTGAAGTTAACCGGCATTCGAAGGTCTACCTTGCGTCAATTTCTTGACCAAGACAATTCACTGGAGAGGAAGAACAGATCTGACAAAGGCACAATGAAAGCTTTTGGGAATGGTGATGCAGAATTAATTCGCAGGGAAGTTTGCGAGAAAAGTTATTAACAAATGGTCAATTCACTGCTAGTCGCGAAACGTTGCGCCAGTTCTTGCATAAAATTGGATTTCGATTTAAAAAAAATTGACAAGCGCATTTGCATTAGAGAGTGGGCATGGCTAGTGGAATGGAGACAAAAATATTTAATCCAAATTTATCAGTGCTGCGCAGAAAACCGAAATATTTACTATTTAGGTGAGACTTGGTTCGACACTCATGACACTACAATAAAAGGTTGGCAAGATTCTTCACCAAGTTCATTTTAAATATACCCGCTTCTCGAGGAGAGAGAATATCCATCTCACACTGTGGCTCGAGGGATGGCTGGGTACCGAACGCTTTGCTACTTTAAGCAAAAAAACATTAAGCGCTGCTCGTTAGACTACCATCAGGACATGACAAGTGAGGTTTTTGAAAACTGTATGAAAAATTTTCTTTTTCCGAATATCCCGCCAGGCAGTGTAGTCGTTTATGATAATGCTAGTTATCACAGTACCTTAGCTGAACAAGTACCAACCATAAGAAGCAAAAAAGAGGTTCTGCAAGAGTTTCTTAGGCAACATGACCTCGGTTTTAGAGAAAATTGTACAAAAAAAAACAACTATTTGAGGTACTAAAAACTAAATCGTATGATAAAACATATTGCGTAGATGAGGCTTTAAAAGCATCCGGTAACTTACCATTTAGATTGCCCACCTACCACTGCGATTTTAATCCTATAGAAATGATATGGTCTGAATTAAAAAACAAAGTTAGACGCAGTAATGTAAACCCAAAAATGTCCGCTAATGTAATTGAAGTAATTAGAAATCAAGGTGAATTAATACCAGAGAGCAGTTAGAGAGCATGCGTTAATCATGTACTTAAAGTCGAAAATAATTATAAAAACTATTGGGAAAACATAAAACCTTTAATCGTATCAGTGGATGATAGTGATAGTACAGATTCAGACTACTGAGATTAGTTATTAAATCATTGATTGAGATGATCCATTTTACTCATACGTTCCACTCCCTTTTATTTTCTTTAGTTTTTAAGATATCGGAATAACCTTTTTTGTTTTGGAAAAAAATAATAAAAATTATATAGTACGGCTTATTACTTTTCTGCATATCAATAATATATGTCAAAGTCAGCAATACATTTTTGTAAGTACATATATAAACATTGTTTCAGTCTTCGTACTACCACCCTGGACCGGAATGATTTATTAGCCAAATCAGATGCACAAGCAGGCCTAAAGTATAAAGGTTGTTAGTTAGTCATGACCACTTATCGTGTGTCGGACTATACTTTACTTTACTGTTACTATCTGTTACCAGCATTATAACTGGCGCCCCATGGTTTTTTTCCACTACTAGATCTGAGAATAGCATCCCCTTCCTGGATTTTTTTCCCATACAAAACCAACTTTTATCCCCATTTTTTACACCCCCAGAGGATCAATGTTGATAAATGCTAAAACACGTGTTTAATTATTTTTATTGATGAGTATTTGTGCGAAATTTCAAGTTAATAGAAAAAGAATTATTTTATCCCGTATAAGGTTTCTCCCCTATGTTACACCCTTAGCCGTTGAATTTCCTAAAATCTCTTTTATTGCTTGGCTAGGTCACAAAAATACTCTGTTGTGCAAATTTCGTGGTTTTGGCTTCAGTAGTTTCAACTCTTCGTTCCTTAGTCAGTCAACCAGTCAGAACATCTTTACATTATTACTATAGATAATACCTTCCCCAAAATTTATACAATTCAAGCTCAAATTTTATTTTTTACTTTTGACTTTGTAAAAATATTATTTTAATTTTTGTAATAGATTATTTATTTTATACTTTTTGCTCTTGAGAATCTTGAAATTGCGATGATTGTCGCTAGAGAGCTTTATTAAAAAAATAAACAAATTCGCTGATGGCTAAGCAAACAAAAATTAACTTTAGGTTGTTAAATATATAGACTAGTAAAAATGATGCTGGTAATATTCATTGATATGCAGTCTCTATGTTTTTTACCACGCTTTTAGACATGTACTTCTCTGTTTTTTTTTTATAAACACTCGACGTATTCGCCGTCGTGGTATCTCGGAGACAGTTTCACAAAAAATTTTGAAATTTAACACAATTGAAATACTACTTCAAATGTTTAGAAAACATTCCTTTTAGGGTCCTATGAAGACTATTGAAAATTGGGAAGTTTTTTTAAATTTTTAAGTTTTTTTTTTGGTAAAAAACAAGGATCCACTAAACGTCCTCTGGTGTCTAAACGGCTCAAGTTTTCGACAACAAAAAAAAAAAGGTAGAAAACATTCTTGTAGACTTTTTTAAAAACATCTTAGCAAATTTCGATTATCGCCGTGTGTTTAAAAAAAATATTTTTTTAACAAGTATCTGTTTACGCCAATGACTTCCACAATTTCTCTATGTCAGAACCTTTATCACAACTTTTTAATTTGACTGATATCGGTATGCCTGTTTTCTTTTTATGTTTAACCTTTTACCTTTTGTACCACTTAAAGATATCGAAGGTATGGTCCCTGTAAAATACTT
Organism: Kuschelorhynchus macadamiae; assembly: GCA_030620095.1. Classification (NCBI taxonomy): domain Eukaryota; kingdom Metazoa; phylum Arthropoda; class Insecta; order Coleoptera; family Curculionidae; genus Kuschelorhynchus; species Kuschelorhynchus macadamiae. The sequence goes on along the minus strand of JAUTXW010000453.1, from coordinate 71,774 downwards.
TTAGACTAATTATTTACCTTTCGAATTTAGATAACTTTTCACGACTTGGTTAATTTAATAATTAAAAAGGTGGTCTAGCCCTGTTTAGATTTTAAGTACCAGAGTTAGTCTCACATATTGCTAGAGCTGCTGGTAATGATTTGAAAGTTTAGTACCAGGGTAGCTTCGCATATTGTTAGAGCTGCTGGTATTTGAATTGAGACCAAGTCATATTAGAAAATATGCAGATTGTTTGAACTTTTGATTTCAAGTTCAAGTTTATTTAGTTTAAGTTTTAAACGATAATCACAACTAAATTCATTTATTAGTTATATTCATTAAAGTATTAATTTAGTTTTAAAAATCATATTCTGTGGTATTATGACAATACCTTTATCTTTAAAGACAACCGAGGAAATTGACAAAAACCCTGCCATAAGACGTAATCTGAGAGGAAATATTATCTTTTAAATGTGGAACCGATAGGAATACTTTGCCTCTTATGGTACGGTTTTTGTCAATTTTCTCGATTTCCTTTAAAGATAAAGGTATCTGTCCTGATATATTTAAAATTCCTAGGACATCTCCATTTAATGAAAAAAAATATACAGGGCATTTAATTGAAAAAAAAAATTTTTTTTTATAAAACCTATAATTACAGCTGTAGCTGGGAGTCAAAATATAATCGATGTATAGTCTTTATTCACAAATGTTCCTGTCAACGTCTCAATTTCTATTATATCAGACATATTGGAGCATAATAATCTTGACTTAATAGACCTAGTGGAATCTTGTCTTACATCTACTTATTTCATTATTCAAGGAACCTTTTATGAACAACTTCAAAGGCAGCTATGGGATTACCTTTATCACATGTGGTAGCAAATATCTTTATTGAAGCCCTTGCGGCTATTGTTCTACCATCCACTCCACACAAAATCAAAATACTGGTAGATGATACTTTTGTTGTTTGACCTGATGGACAGGATAATATCCTCATATTACTGGACCACCTTAATCAACAAAATCATAATATCAAGTTCACAATAGAAATTGTGAACTTGAATCTAATAGAACATACAACAACACAGCACAAAAGAAATCGGTTATTACTCACTAGTATTTAGAGTTATTTCGATTTCTGATTAAACATCGGAAACATCGAAACTGACCGAAGCTCTGAGAGGATATTGCACTGAAGATATTACGCGTTCAATTAAAAGATAGTAATTCTACTCCGCGAAAGGAGAATGATAAGGAGCCACCGTTACGCAGTGTTGTTATTCCCAACATAAAATAGGACGATTACTTCGACGGTCGAATTTACGTACAATCTTCAATACTCATAAGAAGATTGGACAATGCTTAAGATCCCCGAAAAATATTGTAACTTATCAAACAGAAGGAGTATATATAATTCCTTCTTCCTGTGGAGAAGCGGACACTCAATATCAACTGGACTTAAGAAACACGAACGACGACGTATTAAAAAGAAACAAATTGTTCAATCTGCTGTAGCTAATCACCGGCATACCACTGGCCACATTATAAATCTAAATAAATCCAAGGCTCTAACATCAGTTTCAGGATTTTGTAAACGGAAAATTGGAGAATGTATTAAAATTTTTAAAGATACAAAAACTTTCAATAGAAATACGGATTACGGTCTACATCACACGTGAAAACCGACTCGGCGAGCACAAGTAGGGTTTAAAAGCACACCTGTATCTCTCTGAGCTAATTTAGTGCTTAAATCTTGTGAAGTAAACTTCCCTGAAGATGCCTCGTGCATTCGGAAGCGAAACGTCGGATATTAATTTCAATTTGACACAAATAACTATTTTAATTTGTGATTTGTGAATAACCCTGTTCTTCATCATATTATTACCACTTTTCTTTTTGTTTAATAAAATTGCATATATGTTGTTTGGATTTCGTTGACGTCAGTCGTTCTACTAATTTTACTGTTAAGGTCGCAGTCGGAAACGTTAACTTAACGTATGGTTATCCTATCGGGAGTGGAATTATTTGGACTTTCATTATTGTTCCACATTATTACGGTTTTGAAGTTTTACTTTTATCGCGCGGTTAATCATAATAGGGTTATTAATAGGAAGGGAGTTTGTTTCTATCTGTTTAAAGATTTCAAAGCTGAGCTACAACCTAATTTAAATTCAATTAAAAACTTCACAAAACTGGTAAAGAAGTTATTTTGTAGTTTCAGGTGTAGTAACATATTTAAAGCAATGAAGCCACGTCAGCCAACCCAATAGTGGAAGCGAAAGTAAACTCTCTTCTCATAGCCTACATTTATTTTTTTTTACAAGATTAACGGCCAAACTACAAAACCCGTTTATGTAGTTTTGGGTCGCGACTTGACCCTTCTCAAATCATAAACCAGCCAAAACATTAAAGTTTCAAAGTTCGAAACGTGAAGCTGAAAGATGTGCGGTCCGGGCCTTTCCAACGTGCCAATTAACTACTGCGGGAGCCCTGATAATTTCGAAATGTCCTAAACTGCCGAAAGTGGTTATACCTGGAGCTATTAACGTTTACCCTTCGTGCTTCTCCTTGTTGGTACGGCTCAAAAACCCGAGTTTGACAAAATATAAAATGTCTTTACCTAAGCTTAACCTGATGTCATCCCATTTTGATGAAACGGAAAATATGTATTACAAAAATAGAACTCACATTTGATTATTTGAAAACAATCATACACATTTCGAGCGACTGTATATGTTTAAGTTGATGTGAGTATATGTTTCAGATAGAACCAACAGAACTCGGGAAGCTAAAAAAACGAAATTAGGATAGGTTACGAACGATACTTTATTTATAAAATTTTTACCAGGAATTATCAAGTGCTGCATAGTAGTGAGGAATGTGACTATTTTCTTTAGATTTTTGTCTTATTTCAATTGAGTTTAAACACTGCCTTGTAAGCTGGCTTGAGAGAGCTGGATAAGGTATTACGTTTCTACCTGTAAAAATCTGCTTGAGCAAAACTCTTTTTCTTTTCTAAAAAGTTTCGTAAAAAATCTTATATGATATTCGTTAGTTAGTTCGAAGATCTTGAAATTACAGAAAACGTTTATTTATCTCTTTTAAGGAAAGAGTGTAATCAAAGTTTGGCCGAAACGTGCTTTTTAACTAAAGTTTCTTTATCGACGGTAAAATATATCGTGACCAAAGAAACGTCACCAAGGAAACAACGGCTCGACATCGGCAAATTTAGAAGTATTGAAAAAGCTGACGAAGAGTTAATTTAAAAAAAAAATATATGATATATATAATAAAGAAATGATTCCTACAATAGATTCTCTACAAAAAGTACTTACAGTAGACGAAATTAACATTTCATGTAGCAGAATAATCGTCTGGAGAATTGTTAAAGCAATGAGTTTTAAATATCTGTGTTGGGATTATTTAAATTCCATACAGCAATATAGGGCAGAAAATCGTACAATCGTGTATCTTGAAGAAACATGGTTTGATACCCATGACACCCCAGAAAATGACGGAACGATTCAGAAAGTAAGTGCCAAACCAAAGCTGCCTCAAATATAGGATTACAATTTTGCATGTGGTTTCAGAAAATGGTTTTAGTTCCGCCTTTCTGCTACTATCTTCGAAGAACATAACCAGTTCATCTTGGGATTATCATCAAGATACAGATGAAAAATTATTTGTAGATTGGTTTGAAAATCGCCTTCTTCATAATATATCAAAAATTAAAAAGGGTGTATATTTCCGAGAAAAATATACAAAGAACGTTCTTTTAAATGTTTAGATGCATATAATATTAAAAAACAATATATTCGTAACAATCATACAGTTCGCGTATTCCTCCATATTATTGTTTTTAATCCAACCGAACAATTCTGGAATGAATTACAAGGAGAGAAAACACTTCTACCACCCTAAGTACTTCTGTAGTTGATAATATAATATAAAATAATGTTCCTGTACATAGCTGGAAAAATTATGTTAGACCTGTAATTAAAGTTAAAGACTCTTATAATTTTATAAATAGGGCTTAACACCCTTAATAATTAGTTTAGGCATAAACGAAGACGACATTGATAGTGAAATGGAACTGAATATAGCGTATATTAGGTAAGGCTCAAACGCCCGAATTTGACAAAATATAAAAGGTCCTTACCTAAGCTCAACCTGATGTCATCATATTTTCATATAACCGAAAATACATATTGCAAAATTTCGACTCACATTTCATTATCTGAAAACAATCATACAAATTTCGAGTTATAACTATTTTTTTTAATTTAATATTTCCGTTTTAAATAGAACCAACAAAACTCAGGAAGTTAAAAAAAACGAACAATAGGATAGGGTACGAACGAATATTTATTTATAAATTTTTTAGAATGAATTATAAAATTCTGCATAGTCGTTAGAAATGTGACGATTTTCGAGCAGGTTCTTTAGATCTTTTTTCCTATTTTTATTGAGTTTATACACTTTCTACCCGTATAACTGGACTTGGACAAAACTCTTTTCTTTATAAAATGTTTCTTAAAAAAAATTTGTATGATTTTCATTAGTCAGTTCGAAAATTTTGATTTTGAGCGATTTCATGTGCTAATGACTTCATGAAATAAAAAAATCCTTGTAAGTTAATTCGTTAACATGATAACACTCTGGTTTTTTTAGCTAAACTCAGACTTCACTTAATTTGTTTTTTAGTAGTTGTACCGAGCCGCCTTCGAGTAAATGAATTTTTTTAGCTTAGACTAATCAGAGATAAAGACTTTGTGAGATTTTGAATGTAACGGTATTTTGCTTAATAAAGCACCAGTTGTAAATGCAACGTTTCTAAAAAAATTCCCGGATACAAAATGTAACGGTATATTACTAGGCAAAAGAACTCTTAATTCAAATTTTTTTAAAAAACTGTCATAACTCAAAAGGTTATGATTTTCCGGTTGTTAAAACAGTACTTACAATGACGTCAAAAAGAAATAGATATATATATATATATATATATATATATATATATATATATATATATATATATATATATATATATATATATATATATATATATATATATATAACTTTAGGTTAGCAAGAAGCTGAATTCCGACGTTGCCGATTATTTTGGGCTTAATTTCTTGAAATAAGGAATAATAATTACAGAAGATTTAAATTTAATTAAATTACATTAAATATATTAAGCTATTTAATTATCAGTTTTAAAATATTCTATATAGAAATTTATACTGAGGATTTCTGGAATTCCTTGTTTATTTAGGTAATAGTACAAAGGATGATATCCGTTATAATCTGGCCGCAGTAACGGTTTGACAATCCAGGGTTAATGTTGGATTTCTTTAAAATGTAAACAACTGGGGCTATGTTATTTCCATGTCATTGGTACTTATAGAAGATTTTCTTCTCAAAAATTTACATGACCAAAAATATGACAATTTTATTGATTTTATTGAACACCACATTGACAAATCACCTGAAAGCCAAAGAGCCACTTCCGACATCTATCGGTGTATGGTTAACATATGAGAATAACATTTTTTCAGAAGAAAGGTCTCGACTATTTAAATTGAGCTGTATTATTATTTAAAAAAACCAAATTTTGAGCGGATGTGCCCTTTGAAAGAGCTATACACATTTTGCGGAACAGCTTACGTTCAGTGTGGCTAACAGAACAACTTCAGCATTTTTTGTTGAACCTAGTGGAGAAATTAATTGGGAGGTGACAATATAATTAAACATAGACAGTAAGTAGTAGTAGTAGTAGTTAGGGGGAGGTCTAGAGACCTGACTGGTAGGCCTATAAGGCCCTTTCGGTCTACCCCAGCTCCTCCCTCAACCACCACCCACCACCAGGTGTATATCCTTCCATGCAAGATCCTTAACTTTGTCCCTATGCAAGACCGTAGTGCCGAAAATATCTCGTCGCAGTCTCGCTCGCGCTTCACATCTGCATAGGAAGTGAAGCGGAGTTTCCTCCTCTTCCTGACACTCCGTGCAGATAGAATCTTCCTCAATGCCTAACATAGAGAGGTGTCTCCTCAATCGACAGTGCCCCGTTACTATTCCTACGATGGAATTTAGAGCTTTCATGTCTCGGGCTAGTAATCACTCTGTTCGGCCCCTATCGGGCTTCACAATGAAGTCTTTAGCTTGCCTCCCGACCCCGAACTGGCCTCATTCACGTTGAAGTTCATGTTGTGCCCATTCGTCGAGTGCTGTCCTTATCTGCTGCCTGGTGATGCCTAAAGCTGGTTCTGGATTAACTATAGGATGTGCAAAAAGGGCACCATTAACGATAGCGTAACTATAAGTTTTGCCACTCACCGCCTTCGCAGTTTGCATAATAGTGAGGAATGTGACAATTTTCGAGCAGGATCCTTAGATCTTTTTTCCTACTTTAATCGAGTTTAAACACTGTAACCCGGCTTTAGAGAACTTGGATTGGTAGTGCGTTTCTACCTGTATTACTCGGCTTGGGCAAAACGCTTTTTCCTCATTCATGTATGATTTTCATTAGTTAGTTCGAAAATTTTAATTTTCCAAATGTTAACGGTTCTGAAACAAATAAGAGCGATTTCATCTGCTAATGAATTCATGAAATAAACAATGTAAGTTAATTCGTTAACATGATAACACTCTACTGTTTTTTTAGCTAAACTCAATCTCCTCTTAATTTGTTTTTCAGTAGTTGAGTGTACCGAGCCGCCTTCGAGTAATTGCATTTATGTATCTAAGACTAATCAGAGATAAATACTTTGTCACTTTTTGAATGTACGGTATTTTGCATAATAAAGCATCAGTTGTAAGCGAAACGATTCCAAAAAGGTGCCATGATACAAAATGTAACAATATATTACTAGATAAAACAGCTCTTAATTAAAACTGATCTAAAAAACTGTCATAACTCAAAAGTTTATGACTTTCCAGCCGATAAAACAGTACTTGTAGAAGAATTTTGTTTTCAAAAGTTGACACAACCAAAAATGAGATTTTTTTCTTGAATTAACTGATACACTATGCGCATGTCCGCTCGTTTCAAGATACAAAATGACAGTGTTATTGATCACCTCACTGACAATTCACCTGAAAACCAAAAACCCACTTCCGCCATCTTTAGCATATGAGAATAACCTTTTTTTCAGAAGAATAGTCTCGACTTTTTAAATGGAACTGTATTATTTAAAGCGTTTATTTTTTGTGTGGCTGTGGCTCTTTTTTAGCGGATGTGCTTCTTTAAAAAAATTATACACATTTTTGTATAGTGACCAAAAACTAAAAAGGACAGGTACGTACTTAGGCAGCTTGCATTCAGGGTGGTCAACAGAAAAATATTTCAGTATTTCTTGTTTGACTAGCTGGAGTAATTAATTGGGAATAAGTAGTAGAGGAGTAGTAGGCAAGATAATTAGAAATTATGATAGAAAATAAACTTTTGTAGATTTAAAGAGCTACAACATGGATATGCAAAATGAACACTTCTCAGTGGCGTAACTACAAGTTTTGGTTCCCTGCAGTTTACTACAAAAGGCCCTGTATATGCTCCTTCCGATAGAAAAATAAGTAAAATTTTATAGAAAACATCTGTTGTCAACATGACATGTCTCGCATATACAGTAGTTTCTTCGGATATTGAGGTAAAACTGAAACACTACGATGTTAACGTGTAAAAGGTAAACAACAGGTAACAAAAATAGGGAAAAACCCAAAGAAGAAAATGATTTGACTTAAATATCTACGATAAAAGGACGATTTAGTGAAATAAATTTAATAAAGGAGAGCTATTTAATTCTAATTGATCATTTAGCAACAGGTCTGATGATTTTAATTTGCTTATTTCCAGAAATTCAAGCATATTAAGTTTTATGCTCTGATTTTCGAAATGTAGAATTTCAAAATTGTGACTAATTGAATGTTGTTTGACTAAAAAATTATTTGCAAAGGCTGAATCAGATTTTTAATCGAAAAACTATTTTTATGCTCTGAAATGTGTTTGCTAAACGTTCTACCTGCTTGACCTATGTACGTTTTTGAACGGTCCCGCAGGTTATCTTATAGACACATGATTGTTTTGTTTTACCTATTTTGTCTTTATTATTTTTTATATAGTTACACAAACTATTGTCCATCCTGTAAGCAACCTTTAGATCCTGTCTACGTAATAAAGTAGCAATACGTTCAGTGGGTTATCCAATATAAGTTGAAATTTTATAAAACATATTAGTTTGATCTTTGATAAAGGGATATATTTGACTAATGGCTTTATTATATTGTTTTTTGACAAGGATATTATTTATGATATTGGCATCATAACCATTATTTAAAGCAAATTGTTTTATTATTTTAAGTTCTCAAAATTAAGATTTGACATTAAAATGTTAATTAGCCTACCCTAATAAGAAGTGAAGTTTTAGTATACACAAATACAACAACAGAGCAGAAAAATAATTGATAACTAAAAAATCCATAGCTTTCCTTGGGCCCCATTACACATTATCATCGCCGAACCACCTAGAATCAGCGAGTTCTACCGCATTGCGGGGGCTGAAGAGGGTGCAACTACGCCACTGGCCATTAATCACAAAAAATAAGCTCGTATATACATGAGTTTCCTATATGTTGCTACAGCACACTCGTGATGCAATTTTAATAAAGAAGCTAATAAATTGATCAAAACGCTCAATACAAATTTAATGTTTATCTACCTTAAGTCATATTTTCAAAGAAAAAGTCTGAGGTGCTGAACGGGGCTTAAGTGCCTTTCAGAACTCAAAAAATACAAAACATAGTTGAAAATAATAAAAAATCCTTTCGACCTAATTTAAAATAACTGCACAGTTTACGATAATTCCTATCACGAAAATATATATATACAAACCTTTGCTGCAGTTATTATTCAGCAACTGTGCATGTATGCCCAGTCGCCCATTTCACGTTACTTCGTGCGAATAATAATTATTAAACATTTTGGTTTTGGCATTGCGGGTGAGATCACGCTAGAAAGCGTTCAGTTCATTACAAGCATTATTTTAGTTATTAAAGTCCAATTTTCGTATATAAGGTGTATATAAACAACAATCAACAAAGTTATTTGCTGCAAATTGACCTTGAAAGAGATAAAACTTCGTTTAGCGCAATTCTTGTTTTTAAATCATAATAATTATTTTGAAATTAAAATTTTTGTCATTCTCTACTATTGTATGTCTACTTACTTTAATTATTGTGAATTAAATATATTTGTTTTAATTATTGGTAATATTGGCAATAACCATAAACAGAGAAATGATGGGTGATGGCACTAAATGAACATTTTTTGTTTTAGGCTAAAACTTAGTACCAACATTTTTACATTTTTAGGTATTTTAATGAATATAACAATAACATGATGTAAAAAGTCAAATAAAAAGAATAGTACAAAATCTTCGCTATATGGGGACTAGTGTTTTGCTGTTTGCATGTGCTCTTATTACCCTTGCAGCGGCGTAATTACAAATTTTGGGCTTCCCTCCAGTTTTCATTAAAGAACCCCCTGTACACACGATACGCTCTTACATAATCTAATTATATATCAAGGTCAAAGGCTATTCGATTATATTATCAACCCAAAAAACGGAATCGCGGCGCAACGAAACGAACGGATGAAGAGGAACCTCCACACTATGCAGACGAATGAAAAAATGGACGAATAGTGAGTAGAGGGCTTAACTCGTGTGTTTTCCTAGCAAGTTCCAATTCCAAAATCTTTTCTCGTCTTGAGTCAAAGGAGCAGCATTAGATTTTCTTTTACATGCTTCATTTTAAGTTTGTTATCTTTTAGCATCGCAGCTCCAGCAGTTGCAATTCAACATTACAAAATGGGTCGAACTTGATTTGATAAAAAACATTTTTTGAAGCTTCTTTATTGTTGAATTCCAGATGACTTTGATGACGCTTTTTGATATTCTTAATAATTTTTTTCTTCATATTGAATGCGTACTCTTCTAATATATTGGCTAACTTTTGCACATACATTCTTTCAGAAGTATTGTAATCGTACAAAATGACTATTCCAGATTTTTACGGATCTTCGTGTTTTAGTTTCCCCAGATGACGAAAAATATGTTTTAACATTTCCATCTGTCTGTTTGGGGGAAGGCTAAAAAACTACTTAACCGGTTAACAATGGTCAAAAATTAGAGGTGATATGAGGATAGAACTGTAACATTTTAGTATAAATCCAATATGACGAAACAAAATGGTGGCCTCATAAAGTGATAAAAAATCAGTGTATAGAACTACATATTCAACTGACCTCAAATTTTACACAAAAATCAAGTATGATATAGGAATAAAGTGGTAAAACTTTGTTAGAAGGGTAAATTGGTTATATTTTCGATAGAGTCCAATATTATGGAACAAAATGGCGATCTAATAAAATATTTAAAAATTGTTCTGCAAAAGCTACTTACAATTGATTTTCTATTTTGCATAAAAATTAAGTGTAATGTAGGCATGAACTGTAAAATCTTGGTAAAAATTAAATGTTACTTACAATTTTTTGCTAATATCAAGTCTGATACAAGGATTGTGAAATTGGTAAAATTTTCGTACTTACCCATCAGGGCATAACAAAATGGCGGCCTAATAAAATATTTAAAATATCAGTGTGAAAATACTACTTATTCGAACTGATTTTAAATTGAGATATAAAACTGCTTAAAAATCAATGTTAAAAACTGCTACCTTAATTAATTAAAAAATTTGCATACAAATTAAGCGTAATGTAGGGATCAATAGGTAATAAATATGGCGGCCTAATAAACTGGTTAAAAAATCAGACATAAAAAGTACTTATTCGATTCACTTCAAATTTTTGCAGATGAATCTAGTCTTATATAGAAATATTCTGTCAAAATTTTCCTACGAATCTAGTATATCACACACTTTCTTATTAAATTGACTTCAAAGTTTGTACAAAAATTATAAGCGATACAAAGATAAACTGGTAAAATTTTGGTATGAAGTCAACATAGCACAACTATCTAATTAATTAATTTTAGATTGATATTAAAATTGAGAAAGAAATTGCTAAAATATTGGTAAGAATCCAACGTGATGAAACAAATTGGCGGCCGATTAAAATATTTGAAAAAAATTCAATAAACGGAAATCCTTTCAGTTATTAACGGAATGAAAGGGAACATAATTTGAATGTATATATTATATAATAACTCTATGCTTCACTTTCTCTGATAAAAGGAGCTAAGTTCTGGTAAGATCAATTTACGTTTTTTTTTAATTTGCCCTAAATTTTTAAATTCCCACCATACATGCTGGCACCATCAACAAATTTCTTCACGAGCCGATACTGATGGATGATAATAGAGAGTGGCAAACTGCCAAGCAGTTAGTCCAGAATAGATGATCTATCACCTATTTAGATAGTCCCATCCATTTTACAAACTGCATTGTATTGTAAATTGTACCAGAATTAGTTCTACATAATAAGAAAAAGAAGATTGTCTTAAACACTGATCTAAACTTGACTCAAAATTAAGTTACATCTCGTATGACCTAAAGAACCAATAAAGAGGTACACTGTTATCATTAGACCGATAGAGTAGTTGTATGGTAATTTTCAGCAAACAACAGCAAAGCTCAAGACAGTTTGAGTCAAATGCACTATAGAACCATAGAAATGAGTTTTATCAAAGATTATATAGGTTAGGTTAAAAGTGAGTGGATCAAACCGCTCGACTCCGCTACGACTCGGTGGTCTATTGTGGCTCACACCTATGTTTACACTTCCCCTAGCAACTCTAAATTCTCAATGAGTCTTATCATTGCATTTGGGGAGGTATTCTTCAAGTCCTCGGGCAGCAGGATATCTCTACCGAAAATAAAGAACCTGATTCTGGCAGCTGCCTGGCATTCACATAGCACATGTCTGGCTGTCTCGTCATCTTCCATACATAGGCGGCACTCGGATTTGTCTTCAAGCCCCATCCTGTGCATGTGATGTCTTAGACCACAATGGCCAGTGTATAGGCCTACTGTTGTTTTGAGCTTAATTCTGTTCATATTTTATAGACTTTCTGTTATCCTCTTCTTCATAGGAAGGGGGATCAATGACTTTGCTTGCACGCTTGGTCGTTTCGTGGGCTACTCCTAAAGCTGGTTCAGGTCCCATGAATCTTGTCTCTGCTCCTTTCTTTGCTAGAGGTTCCGCAGACTCATTTCCCTCCAAACCTGCATGTCCTGGTATCCAGATAAGAGCGATTTTATTGTCGCTCCCCAGGCCAACAAGTGCCTTTTGGCAGTTCCAAACTGTTTTGGATGTAAAATGACTCGCTTTAAGTGTTTTAAGGGCCGCTTGACTGTCCGAGAATATTTTTATCGTTTTGTGTGTTGTTTGTTGATGCTGTAACATTCTAGCACACAATTCGATAGCATGGACTCCTGCTTGAAATATTGAGGTGTTATTTCCCAGGCTTACTGACAGACCAACCTTCGGTCTTACCCCATGGAGTCTAGCTCCTACACCTTTATTGGTTTTGGAGCCGTTTGTGAATAGGCACAGCTCTATTTTAAGTAGATCAAATTTATTCCTTTCCCTGGGAAGATGACGGAGTCGGGTTGCTGTGCACTAACAGTTTTTGGTAGCAGGTCCGATGGCATTTCTAACATGTAGTGGTTTTTCACAACTTTCAGCAAGTTGGATGATTCAATGTTACCCTTCCACAAATAGGTGGAGTGGTGGAAGTTTCAAAAGGAGTTCCATGGCCGCTGTCGAAGTGGAGCGAATCGCTCCTATAATTGACAAGCAAGCCTGTCTCTGCAGTCCACTCAGTTTGGCTTGGGCAACACTTTGTTGTCCCTTGCTCCACCAGGCTACAGAACCAAAGGCTATCATTGGTCTTATGACCGTTTGGTACCGCCAATATAGCTGTTTTGGTCTCATACCCCATAACTTCCCGCAGATTTTACGGCAGGTCCACAGGGATAGTTTAATTTCCGAATTATTTTATTCAGATCAGCATTCCAGTTCAGCGTTTTATCCAAGATAACTCCCAAATATTTCACTTCAGCTGAAAATGGTATCACCTGTCCCTGTAAGGAAGATGGTCGAAGTTTCTCCAGATTCCTTTTCTTTGTGAAGGGGACTAGTACCATTTTTTTTAGATTATATGCTTCCTGTAAAAAAATAACTAAACGAAGTTAATTACAACAACAGAAATGTCTGACTCGACTTAAATATTTTAATTAGGAATCATAGATTTTGGAATTAAACCCTGTCACATTAAAATAACTGTCCAATCTGTCAAGTTCGATTACAGTAGTATAAATCAATAAAGGTGTCTCATGCAATCGAAGGCGAAACGTAAGTAATTACAATTTGACATCTATTACTAAAAATCCGGATTCCTTAATAGACAAATGCCGTAAAACCTTCAGTTCTATTATAGAACATAAATGTCCAATTCAGGCCTAATTATCTGAAAAACAGAATAAACAAGTTAATGAAGATAGACCTAGCGGTATGAATAAATCATTGCTTCAAATAGGGCCGTTTGCCCCGGCCGACGCTCTCAAAACCCTCCGTGCTATTTTTGCTGTTTGCTTTTCGCTTCGGAGAGTTGCTTAAAAATTAAACGGCAAAATGGACTGGCTTTATTTCGTTCTCGTTTTGTGTACCGACTATTCACTGTGTTAATTAAGTTCATTTTGAAAATATCAGGTGCGATTTCTGGACTAACTCTAGGATTTAAAACATATGTAATTACAAATTAATGCCGTCTTTCGTTTTTTATAATATACGTATATAATTTTCATAAATTGTATTTTGTAGTTTGGCGAGTGAGGCATGATCGACAGGACCGATATCCTACTGAGCGATTTTATTTTATTAAAATAGGTGAAAATGTTGCCTGAGGACCTATCTTATATTGGCGATGAAAAGCCAGCTTTTTTCCTAAAATGGGTTGTCATTAAACCGAGTAGGATACTTACAGAGCAAACATGATTTTGTCTTTTATTTTTTGTTTTTAATATCTACTACTAGCTTTAGATGGTAAAGATTTTTCCTTAGGTGAATTTTGTTACAAATCCTAGGTTTTTTCTCGACATTATCAGATTTCAATCCTGCGTCCTTGATGGAGTATTAAAGGATCTCTAGCAAATTTGCAGCCATCATTTTAATCATACACTTTTCACTTATAATCTCCCTAGTGTTTGAATTATTACTGAAAATTTTATCGAGGTCACGAATTTTTTGCGAAGATTATCTCGAGTCGAAGACCAATAAAATTAAAACTACCAACTTTAGTACAATAATATAATGATACATACTTCAAGGAAGCTGTATTTGTTTATATATAGTGGATTTCAAATTACTAAAAGTAGTGGAAAATTATTAAAACTCATTTTTTAAAACATATATACCTGCCGGTAAAAGTCGATTTTTCCCAAAGAAAAGATAAAATTCCGATTTTAGTATAATAATTTAGACAGAAATGTACAGAAGGAGTTCTTTTCTTTTATTTTTGATTCATTCGAAATTATTAAGATTGGTGGAATTGATATATTCTTAATTTTAATTATATATCTCGGTAAACGAAAGTATGTAATTTAAACAAGAGGATAATTAAATCTAGAAGGAATTTTGTGTGTATTTTGTGCCTGTCAAACGACTATAAACTAATGTTTCAGATCAAACCAATTAATAAAGGTCCGAGTTAGAAATAGCAGAAATATACTTACAAGTTATTTAAAATGGAAACATTTTAAAAATATGGTTTATGTACATCAACAGTCGGCGATTTCATTATGAAGCATGGGCGGCGTGATAGAAATTTAAGCTTATTTTTGTAAAACAGATTAATTATTAAAACTTTTGTTTTTGTTATTTCGTACTTAACATTTTTTTTTTGCAATTAGTTTTTTTATTTGATCTGGTCATGGGGATATGGGCGAAATGGCAAAAATGTATTCTCCCTAAATAAATCGCATAAAACGTATTTTTATGAGTTTATGGGTTTATAGAGGTTATTTCAATTGTAACATACTTGATGATATATTTACTTTGCAATTAATAGACAGGAGAAGAAAGGTGATAAAAATTGAAAGTTTCGTTAAAGATCGAGTAGGTAATTTGTCATTTTGGAGGCTTTCGGTTATATATATATTTCAATTTTAAAACTTATTTGATGTTGAGGTAAATAGGGAAGTGGCAAAAAGTCATACACTTCGTAAAAGATTGAATCGTTCAGAGAGATTTTTGAATATGCATATTTCAGTTTTAAACTTTATTCGATGTTCGCAAAAAATTCCTTAATTTTTGACTAAAATTTCAAATCAATCTGATATGTAGTTTTTAAGCTATGCCGCGAACTGGCAGGCGGATCAACGGAATTGATAAAACATATTTTTTGGCATCTAGGGAAGCTAAAACCTTAACATATATAAAACCTGAGAGACTGAGTTTTTTACGGTTACAAATATTTTATTTGACACAGTTTTAGTAGCTTATCTCTATACCACAATGAACTACGGCACACAATTTGAAATCAGTCCATTAAGTTGTTTTTCAGGCTGGATTTTAAAATATTGTATTAAGCCGTCATTTTGTTCCGCCATCTTGGATTCGTACAAGAAATTTACCAAATAATTTCTACATAATACTTCATTTTTGTACAAAATTTCAGATAAGTTAGATAAGTTGTTTTTTAATAATTTTTTAACATTTTATTAGGATGTCATTTTATTTTGCCGTATTGGATTTTTACAAAAATATTACCAGGTCATCCCCATAAGACTTTTTGACCAAAATTTGAGGTCGATCTGATGAGTCGCTTTTAAGTTATGCCGCAAACTGACAGACAGACAAGCAAACCGACGAAGTTGATACAATATATTTTTTGGCATCTGGGTGCGCTAAAACCTAAAAATATGCAAAACTTATGAGATTGGTTTATTTTACGATTACAAATATTGTATTTGGTTGTCATTTTGTTCCGCCACCTTGAATTAGAATCACAGTTTTACTGGTTCATCTCCATACCAAAATTAGTTATAGCACAAAATTTGAAGTCAGCCGATTAAATTGTTTTTCAAGCTGAATTTTTAAATATTTTATTAAGCTGATAATTTGTTACGCCATTTTGAATACGTACTGCTTGATTTCTACATAATATTTCATTTTTGTACAAAATTTGAGATAAGTGGATAAGTGCTTTTTTAATAATAATTTTTTTAACATTTCTCTAGGCCGCCATTTTGTTTTTTTACCAGGTCATCCCCATATGACCCTTAATTTGTGACTAAAATATCAAGTCAATCATTTCTAAGCAATGTCGCGAACTGTCAGACAGCTAGACAAACCGACAGACAGACCGACGGAATTGATAGAACACATTTTTTTGCATATAGGGGCGCTAGAATCTGAAAATATCTAAAACCTGAGAGATTGACTTTTTTTACGACTACAAATATTTTATTTGGCTACCATGTTGTTCTGCCATTTTGAATTATTACCACAGTTTCACTAGTTCTTCTCTATACCACAATTAATTATGGCACACAATTTGAAAATGAATTTAAGTATTTTTTTCATGCTGAATTTTTAAATATTTTATTAAGTCGCCATTTTGTTCCGCCATCTAGGATTCGTACCAAAATTTTTTCAGTTGTTTTCTATATACTACTTGATTTTTGTGCACAATTTTAGGCAAATTGGGTAAGTAGTTTTCAGGTCATCCCCATATGATCTTTAATTTTTGACCAAAATTTGAAGTCAATCGGTTAAGTAGTTTTTTTAACCTAAATTGAATTACGGATATATCCAATCAAAGTGCTTAACTCTAATACTACTACCACAAATGTTATAATGAGTCCACGTTGAATGTGTCGCGAAGGTCCGCTGTTTGTACGGGGACCTATCAGCTGAATAAAAATAAATTTATTTGATATAAGTGGTGTAGTAAATTGAGCGTACCCCAAATTTTCCGCTGTCTCAATTGACTTTAGATACACTATACCTACTTAAATAAAATTCAAATCTACCTACATAAATATATCTTTTTGTTATTTTGAAAATCTGGTTAAAATAAATAAATAGGAGATAAATGTATTAATTTATTATAAGTTAAGTGACATATTCTCACAATTATTATTACTAAAAAAAGTTGTGTCGCAAGGCGTTGACATTTCATTATATGTCAAAAAATTTCCACTTTTAATTTCAGTCAGGTCGACGAAAATTTCCGGAAATTTTGTTGGTTGCTGTGGTAACGAGTTAGACTAATAATATACGATTAGTTACAAAATGGCGGTACGAAGTTTTCAAATTTATTATGATTTCTTTCTTTAATCATTTCTACTAATCCTGTAACTGACAATAAATTAGAATAAACAGGTCAACAATTTTGTTGACTGTACGTTGCGAGTCCCTTTTAACTCGACAATATCCATTTCAACTACTGGTCGCTAACAGAGAATTCACAGCTAAACACCGCAGCCTGACACTTTTACCGGTTTTTATCCGGATCTGCAAAATATATGCAGTATGTAATTTATGTAGGGCGCGAGAAAAGAAAAACTTTTTGAGAAAATCTATACGCCTTTGATTCTAAAAAATATATTATTCAAATTTGTTTTTTAGGTAGTTTGTATTTATACGACTTCTTTTGGACATATTAGAAATATTGTACAGTTGGTGTCAGATAAATCCGTACAATGTCAAATGAGTATAACCCCATTTTATGATATTTTGGTAATACGGACTTTTATTTTCACCTGTTAATTAGGTTACAACCATGCGGATTAAGTGGTTTTAAAGGTATATCAAAGTTTTTTAGGTAACTGAAGTATTTGTTCTATATTAGGTTACAGTCAAATACATATATTAAATTCACTAATACCAAAATTAGCATACAATTTCGACTTTTGGGGAAATTAAAAAACCTGAGCCCTGGGCGCTCATCTAAGCCCAAACTCTGACTGAAAAACGGCCGTTAGTTTGCTTTTTTGGGTGTAATTTGGATCGTACCGAGAATTTGGAGGTCGGTAGACGCGAAGTTACCAATTACAAGTAGACAAATAGTTTTTCATCAAAAAATATCCCCTTTTCCCAAAAATCTGCATTTTGCGGCAAATATTTATCATTGGACTTTATATACACGTCGATACAGCCGTTTCAAATGGATTTTGTCTTTCGCAGATCTTTCCAAGGCATGTTCCTCACGTCACTTCCTTTACGATTCATATGATTCCCTGAACAGTGATCTTAGCTATACCAAAATAATTGGACACCAGCTTTACTCTATTATTTTTGTAGCAATACTTAAACGTGGCATATTTTGTGCTATTATTTTACCTTCGACAAAGCAAGACTGACATCAAAAATCAATAAACGTCAGTAATTAATCATGTTATCATAACTGTCAAATGCGAAAGGTAATTCAGGTAAATAAAGGAAGATGAAGTACAATTTACAATGAAGCAATTCAGCCGTACGGATTTATCTGTCGACAACTGTACATTGTAAAATTTAACATGAAATCAGGAACTAATAATTAACTAATATAAGTGTAGTTGTAGTAGTGCAAATGTATTCAGAAGATCAGATAATATAAAATTATTCAATTATTTATAAGTAGGAATATTATACCTTATTTTTAGTCAAATAGTTAGATTATTCGGATTATGAACAAAATTAGCCTTAAACTTCAATCGTCACAAAAATAATTATTGTTGCTTTTTACTCTTAAAACAATGACCGGCGACAACGTAGAAAAAAAATTGCCTTCCATAACTTTTATAGTGAAGTTTCCAAGATCCCAAACCGGTGCATTGAAACCGATTTAGTTTACAATGATCCACAAACTATTTAGTTTAAGAGAAAATCTGAAATCAATTTGGTGTGCTATATGTATTGTACATCTGAATTAAAAATTGGTAAATTTTCTTTACCCGGAACTTCCCTGGTTATAAAACTTTCATTTTGTCAGGATTAATGAAGGAATGTGACATAATTTAATTCATTACATAGTCAGTTACTAATACAATAGGCAATATACTGCCTTTCCAAACATTTTTATTGGACGTCATTTTGAAACACGATATTGAATCCGTATCAATATTTTTTAAGTTTCTACTTGTGCCACAATTGATTTTGGGTTTGATTTAAAGTAAATTGAATAAATCTTTTTACACTGATATTTAAAAATTTCATTAGACCGTCATTTTGTTCCATTCTGTTCAATTTGTACCAACATTTTACGAATTTATCTGTTTTACACTTAATTCTTGCACAATTCTTAAAATCAATCTATATTTTACATTGCCATCTCAGATTAGTACCAAAATAGTATCAGTCTATTCCCTGTGGTTGTGCCTATTTTTATGACAGGTGACAGGGGACTACAGACCAATTTCTCTTTTACCTATAATATCAAAGGTAATTGAGAAATGCATGGCTAATCAGATTACCACATTTTTTGAAAGTTATAACCTATACACTAAAAGCCAGTATGGTTTTAGGGTTGGAAGAAACTTCAGTTCAGGGCGTAATGAGTCTTGTCAACGGTATTAACAACTTAGAGTACAACTCTGTTTGTATTGTAACTTGAGCAAGGCCTTTGACTGCGTATCCCACGAGCTTCTCCTGAGCAAGTTAAAATATTATAAATTTAGTGAAAACAGCATTAAGTTACTGCAATCATATTATTAGATCGGCAACAGGTGGTCAGGGTCGGTGGGGTTTCGTCAATGAGGAGAGTTGTTGATGTAAGTCTACCACAGGGTTCGGTCTTGGGACATATCTTTTTTTAATATTCATAAATGATCTACCCCTGTGAGAGCAGGATTTAGAATACACTTTCTTTGCTGATGATACAACTTTATCTTGCTCTGGCAAATCATTGCAGAATGTAGGGGAAAGGATTGTTGGTACGCGGTTGAGGGCTAAGGCTTGGTTCAATGCAAATAAGGTGTTACTTAATGGAGTTAAGACCCAGGAAATGACTTTTGCCTTGAGGGTGTGAATGTGGATGTTACTGATGTTAAGTTCCTGGGTATATATATGGATGCTGGATTAAGGTGGGATACTCACGTTGGTAATCTCTCAAAGAGGCTTATCTCCAGCCTTTTTATTTTCCGGAATTTTATGGGATTGGTGAGCCTCCATGTTGTTAGAATGGCATACTATGCGCTCTTCCATTCTATTGGCATAATAGTGTGGGGGTGCGCATCGCATGCAGATAGAATATTTTGACTACAAAGGCGAGCTGATTGAATTTTAGCTGGATTGAAATACAGAGATGATTGCAGAAGTGAGTTTCTTCGCTTGCATATTCTCACGCTTCCTTATGTATTTATATTGGAAAGTGTCCTTTACATATACGCGATATCAGGATATTCATTGTTACAGTACCAGGAATAGAAATAAGCTTATTGCCTCCAATTGTAGACTGAAAAGATGCCAAAAAAGATCAGATTTTACTGCAGTAAAGCTATTTACCAAACTACCTGCCGGTATAAAGGAACTCCCCTTTTATAGTTTTAAATATAAAGTGAAAGAGCTTCTTATTGAGAAGTCCTTTTACAGTATTGCTGAATTTTTTAATTATAGTTTTTATTTTTTTTTAATAATTTTCTCCTCAGAAGCCATTTTTCGAAATGTGTTGCATTTTTGTTAAATTTTAAATGTTTTGAATGTAATTATAATTGTAAATGTTTACGTTTGAGATTTGCTGCTGGGTAACGGTTATATATATATATATATATATATATATATATATATATATATATACATATTTTATTTTAATAAAATTAAAAGATAATAATTATATATTTTTTTGGTTCATTACGTATGTAAATACATTATTGTATAACGACATGATTAAATTATCTTTATCTATATCTGTATCTTTATGTAACGCTTTATCGATGACCCATCATTTTCGACCAAAAGTTAAAGTAGTTTTATTTAAGTATGCCGCGAACTGACACACAGACAGTCTGTAACAGATGAAATTGAGAAATCATGTTTTTTTTGGCATTTAGGGACCCTAATACATAAAATCTGTAAAATCCTGTGAAGATGATTTTCCACAATTGAGAAAACATGTTTTCTTGGCATCTAGGGTCATAAAACGTAAAGATCTTTAATAACCTGGAATGATGACTTTTTCACGATTATAATACTACCCTTAAGATGGAAACAAAAATTGAGTAATAATATCTAGAGTATTCCATTAAAAATGTAATTTTTAAACTCCCGCTTTTATGGAACACCAGAGGCTTGACTCTAGTAACATATTTTTTGAAATTCGTTACCTCTATCGCCTTCCATAAAAATGCAAACTTATATGGTACCTCATAAGTCTGTCATTTTCTCGAAAGCGATGAAGATAAGGAATTTCAAAATATATATCTCTTTAAGGAGTATGTTTCCTTAGATTTTTACAGAGTTCCAGCCCAGGTGACCCAATCTCGGCAAATGGTATTCCTTACAGGTTTTTTCTTTAAACAATATCTGGGTGTAGAAATATACCACTTAAAGGTTAAAGGGAGTGCAAAATGCAGCAAAGCACCCTGATTCTATAGGTTTTTTGGAATATTCTATATATACAATCTCTCAAGATTTAAACTTCTAAATACTCAAAAATTCATTAAGAAAATATGAAAGAAATAATCCACTTAATTATGTAGGGATACTAATTCGCAGCATATTTTAATAACAATCACTGTCAACTGATCCACAAAGTATTTTACTAACTTTCAAGCGGAAGTCAAGGATATTTTGTTACATCGGTATCAACCCGTGAACAGGGGATTCATCGTTAAAAGTCCTAATACAAAATACCGCTTAAATCAATGTTAAACAAATGTTAGCAGTAAGAAATTATCTTGATATAAGCATAAGTCCACAACCACTTTAAAAGCAAAACTTACACGAACACCAAATATTAAATGAATATTTGCATACTATCATGTCGATTTTATGCCACAGAATAAAGCAGTCAGACTAGTAACGGTCAGAGTTACCAGTCTGCGGCGGTCTACGACCTAAAATTAACAATCCTATTTACGGTACATATAACAAAAATGTTTACGAATAAGAATGGCGACTGTATATGAATTGCCGAAAAAATCCCAAACTCTAGTTTTATTTGACTAGATTATCTCATAAATAAAAGAAGTAAGGTACATGGGCGTTTATATCCTTAATATTTTCGTCACTTTTCAAAACAACTCATTTATTTTTCACCTGCTTTACAAATTCACAAACTGACATTGAATTCAATTCAGCAGTAAAAATATTATCAAAAATATGGTTCTGTTTCATTCGCAAGTATTTTGATTGAATTTTATCGGTTAAGCATTGATTATTTAGTTAAATGATTTTAACACAATAGAGATATTAAATTACACCTGTAACACTTACAACGAAACCGACAAAATTTAAATCTTTTTAATAATTTTGATTTGCCTTTATTTAAAATTGCCTTAAAATATTTCTATGCAAGTAGACCTAAATCGCACGAATGACAAATCATGCACATTTTTTTAATATAATTCTCTAGGTAAATTTTAATTTTTTTTATAGTATGTAATAATTTTGCATTATTTTCTTGCCTTTATTTTTGTAAGCAACCGAAAAATAAAATAATGTTTTCCTATTCATTTTCTACAATTCACCCAGTTGACTTGTCACCCTGGGTATATATCTATCTCGCTCACCCTTAAAGTGGGTCCTGAATCGTCACTCATACAAAGTAAATAGTTCTAAGCAAAAATCGATGTTTAGACAAAAGAACTACCAAAATTATATTCTTTAATAAAACTTCATAAACCGAGATTTCCTATCAAACCAATAGTTTTTCTCTTTTCAGCGTCATACTATAAAATATCCAAAAAACAAAACGAAAAGATAGTTTTCAAACATACGCAGTTTGTTTGCATTCTATATCGTAAACCAGTAATAATATCCGGAGGAGATGGTGTTTTGGGTTTATTGTTTTATAAAACAATAGTAGGCGGTGAAAAACACCGATGAAACTATTGTTTTGTTGCTTTCTGTGTTGACTCCATTAGGTTATTTTGATTTTGGCATATGTCGTGGATCGATCACTGGATATAATGGACTCGCTGGGATGTTATGCAAGTCTATTCTCTACCCAATCTGGCTTCCAAAGGGGTCCATATTTGCGACCGATACAGTATTCTCACTTAGAGAATTCTACATATCCACATATCTGTTTGTGATAAAGTATTTTCTGGGTAGTTTTCTGTAACTTTCTTTGGACAGTTTCTCGCAGATTCTCATTATTGTTTCTTATGAACAAATTCAGGTTGCACATGTAGATGTTTGTGAGTATTTTGTATGCTTCAATCAGGTCCCCTCTACATCTTCTTTCTCTCTAAGTCTAGTCTGGCCAAATACTTTTAGTCTGTCTAAATATGACATGTTTCGTAGTTCAGAGGGCATTCTAGTGACTCTGCGTTGCACTATCTCTAGGGTTTCAATGTCTCCAACGTAATAGGGGTCCCATACTGAGTGGACAAATTCTAGTTTAGATCTTATGTATCTCTTGTATAGAATCTGGATCATACCCACAATAGTTGGTGTGATCTACATCGGTCATAAGGATGTTCTGCCAGCCAAATAAAGCTTTCCATGGCAGAAAACAAAAAAATATTTCGAAATTCACTAAAATGTAGACTATCTATTTATACTAGCTGTCAAGTCATTTTAACTTATTTATATTGGAATTAAACGCAAAATTGCAGTATATATAGTAAAGTTTTTATTAGTACCAATCTGAAGACCGCCCAATTATTATTAACCTGGTAATTATCGGAAACATTTCTATTATTCGAAATAACCAATTACGTATATTTTTATTAAAACGAACTACTATTAACTGTTGCGTTTCCTGCATTACCTTATCCAGAATAATATTTACGATAAATATTTATCGACTGTCATAAATACTTCTCCACGGTTGGTAAAAGGATGTCAGGACTAGTCCAAATATTTGTTCTCCGAAGGTCTACAAAAAGGAAAGATAGCAGCTAAATAAAGTCATTTACTATTTAAATGGTTTCCTTCTAAATATACGTCACCTTTAATAAAGTACGTAGGAATAGCAGATAAAGAGTATGCGTAAAAACTTTTGTATTATACAGCGTGTCCGGATTTCGAGTTCCTCTCGGGATCTCGTTGATTACAACTAGCAAGTTTTTTGTGGAAGTTTGTTCTTATAATTATTAAGATATTAAGGGCAATGTAAGGCTATTAACACTTGAGGGCGACACAGTCGGTGAGGTGAATAACAATAAGCAATCCCTCGCTAGGTTTTACTCGTAGTATACTCTCGCCAAACATGTGAATAACACTTTGCTTTTACTTGAGATTGTTTACTTCCTTTTTGTAAGAGTATGCCCGCAAGTATTTGATTAATCACCTTCTTGCAAGTAAATATTCACCGTACTTTTTTTACCTAGGTATTTGCAGGAAGTGGTGTGACTGTTTGGGGTAGGATAATGAAAAATAGAAGAATGTAAACTATACATAAATACATATGGTAGCGAATTTATTCTTATTTGTATTTTTTACTGATACTTTTAAAACATACAACACTATTATTCGAGAGTACATTCTAAATCTGCTAACTAACATTACGATGTTTATGTCATGAGGTCATATTCGCTTATCCCGAACGCTTCCAGGTGACTGTGCGTCAATGCTAGTTATTTTTTCAAACCTGCATATTTATTGAAGCTCTACCTTTTCTGTTTATATAATTATCCCCAAAATCCCTTGGCTTTTTAATATCGACATGTACACAATGTATTACACCCACAAATGTAGGTATACGAAGTTTTGAGAGCCACTCCTGTCTCGCATTGTTTATTACCTCATCAGTGGGTGGAAATATTATCCAGTGATTTGCTTTATCCATAATACTGTCCATAACGTTGCCCACAATCTTGCATACTGTTGTACGATCTACTCCGAAATCTACTGCAACACCGCTCTGGAAACCTGGATCACTAAGGTAACGAAAAAATATTCCAATCTTACGTCTTTTACTAACTGCTCCGCCTCTGTTTTCAGCAGGATCATCCAAAAAATAGTTGCTAATGAAATCAACACTCTCGCTTTCAAATTGTAATAATTTCTTGTAAACATCCGCACGTATACTTTGACGTCGTTTAGAATCTATTATACATGCGAAAATGCAGCCATTTTTCAAACAAACCGTTAGCAAGTTTACGATTCAACAACCTAGCAAATTCACGAGTATCTACTTATCACTGTCAGTATTTACTCACCTTTATTCACAATATTTTAAGCGTCTACTAATAATTTTTATCGCGACCAGTAAAGGAGAAGCATGTACTTACGAGTGTGGCCATTTACTCTTTTATTCACTTGATGAGAAGTATATACTTAAAACTTAGGAAGTAAAATCATTTACTCGTTTTAATTCACCTCACCCAGTGTTTATGTCGGATATATGTAGACCGAAGGCGTGGTGCCTCCATCGTTTAATGTCCGAGTAAGTAAAATATTTTTTTAAAAAGAAATCAAGTTTTAATAATACTAGACCAAATTATTATTCTTAATGCCCCGGGGACGACATTTATTATTTAATTGATAAAAATTGTATCTAAACCCCTTTACTAATAATTATATTTCTGTAAGTAACTGTAATAAAGAGTAAAGCAGCACAAGAGAGTTCTATCCCTATTCTGAACAAATTGCAATCCTCAGAATAGAAAACACAGTTACTGAAACGAGGTATTTATAATACCTCCCTAAAAGTAACTCGTACTGAACCTTCGTTCAAATTACATTATTGAATGCAAGAGAAAAAGTAAATTTAGTTATACGTAAAAAATTCATAAACAAAAAAAGCTTAACTCTAACGTCTAAAAATAATAAAAATATACTTTGTTTATAGAATTCGTATGTTTTAACTTAATTATTGCAAAAGAACTTTCGTCGGTTTGTAAGTATAATAAAAGGCCTTATTTTTCGCAATTACAACGTTTCGATCTTTATTTAAGATCTTGTTCAGGGCTACAATAGGGATTACAAAGCACTGTAGTATTAATTGAGATAAAATCAAAATTCAAAAAATTTAAAACAAACAAGTGGTGTCATAGAGTATGCGCAGTACATAAAATAAAAATATTAAACATAAAGTTTACACTGAAAAAATAAAATTTAAACTAGAAAAAAAATATTGTGTGATATAAAATGTCTTAAAAATGTTTAAAACTTTAACCTATAGCACAGGTATGCCACATAAAAATAGCATAAATATTAATTGAAAAAATGAAAAACAACAGAAGGCATCCTTACCTAGTGAAAATAGCAATTATATTTGCACAATCAAAGGAAACCCGAATCCAATAACCCAAATTACTTTATTGAGACTAGCCATAGTTCTGATAATCTTAAAATTTGTCACATAGGGTCATAAATGTATAAAAATTGTTTTGGAGTCTCTAGAAATAAACAAAATCAAATATTTAAAATGTTTGTTGACCGATCAAGTAGAACAATTCGCTCCTATAATAGCTATTTACCAAGCTAGTAGCAGTCGAGTGTGGAAAAGGTACTAAATTGGAAAGAACATATTCCGTTTTTGTAATTAAAAAGAATACAATCAGCACTAGTGTGGAAAAGTGGAGTTTCAGCATTCATATGAGTTCAAATAGTACTCACTTTCTACACCCTCGTAGAAAAAATATATTCTAATGATATTAATTTAGTACATAAGATTTTCAAATTTTTTTTGTTACTGAAAATGTCAAAACAATAAGTGTATAAGACGTAGAAATCAAAATAGACATGGATTTTTAAGATTTATTTATTTGAGATGTGTAGCGAAACATATTACGTCTTAAATAAACATACCGAAAGGCTTTGGAAAAAAATATTTTTAATTATACATTTTATATAATACAATTATCGATTTCCACAGGGTATTGTGTGTATTATGTAATGTGTGTAAAAAAACGAAAACAATTTTACTTATTATTCAAACCAATAAAATGTTTGATATCCTCTTATTTAGCTGTAGCCTAGGTGTCGGCGACAGGAAAACTTGGTTGATAGGATACACAAATAAATTATGTGTGAAAATTTTTACATTTACAATGCATGTTCAGAAGATTTTTCTGTCAGGTAGAACGATACTAACATAACCATGAGATCAAAAAATTGGTTAATTAGGTAACTTCCCTCTTATGAGTATTTCCTTTTATTAGGAATAATGACCCTCTTTAGTTCCGCAATTTTTTTTAACACATATACCGTCTTTTCGTCAAACATTTTATTGTGCGTCATTTTTTTCGCCATATTGGATTTGTATAATAATAATAAACTAGTGTTTAGTAATTTTTTTAACATTTCACTACGCCGCCATTTTGTTCGTACCACAGTTCTTTACTAGTTTATCTTTATATCACATTAAATTTTTGCAGAAAATTTTGAAATCAATCTAATAAGTAGATTTTTCAGGCAAATTTTTTTTTAATTTATTAAGACGCCATTTTGTTTCGCCATCTTGTATTCATATCAAAATTTTACTAGTTGATTCCGACGTAATATTTGATTTTTGGGCAAAATTTGAGGTAATTTGTATAAGTAGTTTTTTATTAAACATTTTTTTAACATTTTAATAGGCCTCAATTTTGTTCCGTCTATTCGATTTTTACCAATATGTTATCAATCATCCTCATCTATAGAAATTTGTACAGCTCTAATACATTATTTCTTCTTATATGGCACACTCGAGCAAATAATGATAGACAGCGGACGTGAATTTAAAAACAACACTGTAAAACAAACGTTTACACACTATTATTTTTAAGAGAAAGGTTTATAAAGAATACACGGAAACATTAATGAAATATGCGGTAATATATTATAATATTTTTATATATTATTATCTGATTATGTATCAAATCACAGCGAAAAACTAAAACAGCTCTCTGCCGACAAAAAAAAAACCTACAAACTCAAGAAATAGTAATTCTTGGACCAAACCAACACCAAAGTAAGACAGATTGTTTATAAAACCAGTAAAATCGAAACAAAAGGATGAAGACATTTCTCGGTCCCTTCATAATTGTTGAATTGTTAGAAAACCACAAAGTTTCAATAAACAATAAGAAGTAACAAATTCTAAACTATTTACATAAAAGAACTAAAAACCTTGCCGTTGCAGGCTCCTCGAAAATATAAGCACAGCAGTGATCTTCCACATCGTCGATAAGAAGCCTGAAATATTACCATTCAAACTTGGAAACTCTCAAAAAATAATCGATTTTCGGTCATTCGTACAAATCTATGACATAACTCCTGTACAAGACAAATATACCCTTCTATCCTCGAAAATCAATCTAAATCAAAAATAACGCAAATAAATCATATAGCACAAACCTTTAGCAGAAACCAGAAATAAAATTTTTAATCATGATAAAGGAGACGCCGAAAAATACGACAAAGAAATCTCGTCAATATTCGCAAACAAAAATCGTTTATATTTGGTTATGCAAGGGAAAATAACCATAATACAAAAAAACTGGTAAAATATTTTAAGATATCTCCAAAAACCTAACACAAAACCATCTCATTTTAGAACACGTTCCTTACAAATAGAAGGAGACCCTAAAAAATAGAAATAAAAGAGATAGAGACATATGGTTATTTTACAAGTAACAACATCTTTTTAAGACCTTTACGATAATAGCAATACCATTTTCCAAATTTCGAAAAAAAAATTTTTTTTAAAAAAAATGCTGCAAATCAAGATTTACTCTAAATTTGTAATACAAGTAACTATTGTAGAGGCCATCAACAACCATACCACCTTTACCTTTTACCAACCCTTTCGTCAAATCACTTCAAATTATATTCCCTTAATCGAAATACCTCATCCTCAAGTACCCTGCATTTAACCAACAACGCCAAAAAGTAAGTACGGGGGAATACCTCTGCCAAGAACTCACATCAGCGCTTACCATCCATGCGAAATATAGTTGACAAACAGTCAGACAAAAGTAGTAGCACTACAACAATATGGTGGGAATAAAGGTAATACTCCACTGAAAGGAACTTACATGCTCGAAAAGACCCCAAGACCTGAAAATACAATTTAAAAACATAGAAGTTCCCCAAATAAATCTGAAGTATTCAAATGAAGAACCCGTAAGTAACTTTGAACTAAACTCTTTGAATCTCAACGAGGGAATGATCCAAATAGCTCCTTGATGCCCAAAATGAAAAATTAAACGGAGCCCTTAATACTGCCACAAATTGCCATTCATTCATACTGCACAAATTTAAAATAATAATTTAAAGACAGTCGACTTCGGAGTTGTTAAACTTAACTTTCGTAACACATAACAGTAATTTGGATTAGATCCATTTATTTTTTTACCTAAAAGTCAACATTGTATACCTTCTTCTCAGCTATCGCATAATATATTAATTCCCTATGACGTGAAGTTCACTCTCATTTGGGGAATGAATTAAATGCATTTTGCTAGTATTAAACAGATTCAAAAAATATCGCTTCCAATCTGTTCGATAGATTAAAAGTCGTGTATACAAATTCGAGCTTGCAAAGCCGAAATATAGTGGCTCGGTTCACGGTTCAAAATTACTACGGTTTTCGTTGAAATTTTAAATAGTTTCAGTGCCGAAACAAATAGAACAAATACAGCCTCTGTGTTGTTTAAATTGATTGAATACATTAAACATTTTCGGCGTATATTCGGAACGGTTTTTGCTAAATTGGTCATTGAGTAAACGTAACGAACATGTTCTAATAATGAACACGAAGTTTTCTTTTCCAATAAACCAATAAAGTAATGCGGAATAAATAAATAAAGTTATAGAGTAAAGTGACCAAATATGGAATACCACTTTGTTTTTTATGTCCAAAAAATTTATTTTTGGCAGAATTGGTTTGTTTTATTGCTGTAGTCATTTATTAAGGAAGATCTTAACATATTTATGTCGATTTAATATTCTATATTTCTCAGTACGAAAATTACGAGAAAAAAAACAAAAAGTCAAAATATTTTTGTTCGGCAAAAAGTGAGCCTAATATGAAATACCTTATTAAATAAATGAACAATGTGAAGTTAACGTTTATTTCAAACAAATATGGTCCTATAATACATAAAGATGATCTGCTTTCCAAATATAACGGGAAATAAGCAAAGTTAAAACAAAAAATCAAAAAAAATTACTTAAAAATAGCTTTTCTAAACAAGGCCTAAATAAAAGTCATTTGCAGAAATCACAAACAAAGTATTCGCTCAATGCACCTGAACAATCTTCATGTGCCCAATAACTACACAAAATACATTGGATCCAGGTTTCTCCACTAGTATCTTCGGAATAATTGCTGTAGCAAAATATGCAGGCAACGTCGTTATCGTCCGGAGATTGTTTGGGTAATTCGTTGGATCGATCATCATCAGAAGAATCATGTAAATCAGGAATGTTATCTGAATCATCTGATGAGCTAGATGACAAACGTTTCCGTTGTTGTTTTCTGGTAACCGCTAATCCACTCGGTCCTGCTTCAATTAAATTTATTTTTTTATTTTCTTTATTTTTTGTGTTATCCACTTTTGCCAGATTTCTGGTAACTTTCATTTTCTTTTCTTCGCTTGTGGATATTGAAATTTCCAAGTCTTTGAGATACGGAGACGATGTTATGACAGCCGCTTTTCCTGGTTTCCTCCCTCTAGTTCCAGTCTTTTTTTTAAGTGTTGGCACTGGCATTATTGCTTTGGGAGAAACATAATTAGGTTGATCCATGTTAGCACCATCCCCGGCGTTTTCCTCGTGTTCCAGCTCAATAGATAGAAATTCTGATTGGTCAAATATATTTCGGTTGACAGGATACAAACCAGTTGCCTCAAATCCTTTTTTGGCATATACACCACTCTGTACTTTGAGGTAGGCCCTACCAAAAATTTCGGCAACATCGAACTGGGTAACTGCTCGTTGATACCGTCTCATAAAAATGCGGATCTCCTCAGAGTAAAACGTCTTGAGAGGACCCATTACAGACTTGTCCAAAGGTTGCATTTTGTGAGATGTGTGCGGTGGTAGACTTAAAACGGTTACGTAGTTTGCCTTTGCCAACCTTAAAAATTCAAGGTTTCTTGTGTGAGTGTTGTGTCCATCCAAAATCAACAGTACAGGGTCATCTTTTGATGGTTTTACTTTCAAAATAAAATGTTTAAACCAATCCGTAAAAATTGTAGTTTGAATCCAGCCGCTTATATGACAAGCAAAAATTGTTCCTGGCGGAGCACCTTTTTCGAGCAGGGTGCTCATATTTTTCCTAGGAAAAATCATTAAGGGGGGGACAAAAACACCTCCAGCGCTCATACATAAGATTGCAGTGACAAGTGAGCCGCGCTCAGCAGACGTTAACGTTCCTACCTGCCGTTTCCCCTTTAGCGAAACAACTTCGCTACACCTGGATTATACGATACTTAAACCAGTTTCGTCGGTATTAAAAACTCTATCTGGCGGATAGTTATGCTCATCCATTATTGCCTCCAGAAGATCAAAAAATCTGTCCACATTCTCCTTTGTAAATCCAAGAGCCCGTGCCAATGAAGTTCCGGTCGGTTTTCTAATAGTTAACCTGGGATGTCTCCGCAAAAAAGCCTTTAGCCATTTTTGTCCAGCACGCTGAATATGCTCCGAAAATGTGTGTTTAAGTCCGTTTGAAACTGCTAATTGATAAGCCAATCTCTTAACATCCATTCTTGTCAACCCAAAATAATGCTTGTCCATTTCCAGCAAGTACCTCTCGAGCTCGTCTTCCAATTGTGATGATAACACAGGTTTCCTACCTAACTTGGTTTGTAAAATATCATCAGGTCTGCCCTCTTTTTGACACAGACGAAATAGTGTGGTTCTGGGTACCTGAAATTCTTTGGCTGCTTTTAGGTAGCCCATTTGCTTTTCTCGTACCAACACTTTCGTTTTTTCGAATTGAATGACATTTTCTTTCTACAAAGAAACATTGATTCATTTTAGAAAGACCTACTGCGAAATATTGCCAAATATTCCTAATATGGAATACATTCCATATTCGGAATATTTACATATTCCATATTAGGCAGTATTGCCATATCAATTCTAACCTCGTGTTTTTTGGCAAAAAAATAAAATTAACTCAAATAATCAAGACATTAAGAAAACGATGATGTTAGAGGACAAGCATGCAATTAAAAAAAAAACAATACAAACGACACATTTTGCTAGAAAATAAAAAATACTTAGGAGTTAAAAAGTTTTCGTTCGGAGCAGCACACGTTTCACGGAGGTATGATGTACACTAATTGAGATATGGCTATAAAAGCTTTGCAGCAATACAAAAATGCACGTTAGATATTATTTTAGTATTCAGCTGATAGATGGCGCTACTCGTTTTGGAAATGGATTAGTATTCCATATTAAGCATGTATTCCATATTTGGTCACTTTACTCTAATGTGTTATTGATTACAACTTGTATTACTGTTGTAATATTTTATCATCCAACGATAAAAATTTTTATAAAAAATACAAAACCTGCTTAAAAAGAAAAGAATATCTTTTTAGGTTTTTAAACTATATCGGCGTTTTTGAGATACAGAGCGAAATTGAATTGAAAGGCACCCTTCGCATTTTAGTTATAATATAATCAAATACTGAGTTCCAGACCAAACTTGTATTTTTTTAAATAGAACACTCTATATATTTTTTTAAAGCAGTTAAGTACATTCTTCCACGATTTTCAAAAAAAATATAGTAGTTAATATTTATTTTAAATAATAAGCCGGAAATTTGGAATTATTAACAATTTAACAAGTTGGCTGTGGGTGTAGGTATCCCGTTGAAAAAAATGCTTTTAATAACAACTATTACTGCCTTCATTTACAACATATGTCAGAATATAATTGTTGTGCAGTGCTTTACGTCATATTTTATTGTTTAAATAATAGCCAATATCAGAATCTATGAAAATTACGGAGAATATGATATGTTTGTTTTATACAATGTAATATACTGATAATGAAGTTTCTAAATTATATTTAAATAGAGTTCTAAGTTGTTAGTTTCTAATTTTTAAAACAATTTTCACGTTTTATCTTAATAGATACTCGAAAAGTAAGCAGCCTTTCCCAGATATTTTTTTAAGAATCAGAAAAAAATAACTAGATTATGCAGCTTTTATGCGTTCGCGACCAAAATTATATAACAAAAAAAATCAAGAAACATATAAAAACAAGTAGGTGTTTTCAAGACTCGAGGACAGAGAATAATGACGAAATACAAATATCAACCTTATAAAATAAAAATCATACACCATTCGCACACTGGCGAAGCGGACAAAAGTTTAAGTTTTTACAATTCGCATATCGAATAAATTAACTTTACAAGATCAATAATATGGTCCGATGGTGCCCACTTTCCCAGTTGTGGCATCTTTAACCGCCATAACACTCGGCATTGATCTCATGAAAACTATCGTATCATTTCTTAAAGGGAACTGTTCAACTGTTCAACTCGCCTGTTATTAACACTTTTTTGGATAATAAATTTCCTGAAAAGTAGACTGGCGTAAATAATCCGATAGGATATTTTTTTAAGAATTTTTTTGCAAAATAGGATTTATAAAACTCGTCATCTCTCTTTGGAAAAACTTCGTGAAGCTATACATTTGGATTTTCAGTTATCAAAGTCGTTTAATGTTTATTCTAAATGCATTAAAATGAAGTACAAAATTATATAAACATTTTTTAAATAATCAGTATTGCAGCCAACTTGTAAAATTGTTTTTATTTTGTTGATTATATACCCAGGGTGTTCCATTAGAAAAATAAGACTTAGTCGGTAACTCAATATTTGAGGCCCCTAGGAAAAAAATTACTACGCCATTGCATTATACGTAAAAAACTCTATAATAATCCGTTTTTACTTTTTCATTAAGTTGTATTATAATTAAGACACAGGGTGAAAATTTTCAATTCCGCCCAGTATTTCAAATAACTTATCATACATTTTAACCTTCGACCTTCTCAGCAGCGTCAAATTCCTGCAGCTAAATTATTGTCGCATGTTTTTCGTTTGTTTTTTGGGTTGACTGTCAACACCACTCATGTTACTGTGGAGTACCTACCAAATTTGAATTTACTAGCTCCGATGATGGCACAAATTAGTGTCGAAACGTTGGCATCATAATAAAAGTTTATAAAATTTCTTCAAGAAAGCTGTTATTGTTTCATTTGATGAATGATTTTTTGAATCACCTTCACTTTTCTTTCCACTCCCCCCTTGCCACAAACCTTGACATAATAAATTACCATTACCAATTACCAAAATACATTGACTACAAGTACCTCATTTCTTTTCGTTCATTAGAATCCATAAACCAAATTTCAAACTAATACGTGAAAGCGTTGGAAACGCCTGCGCAGAAAAATATTGAAAATGGCGCCATTCCGTACTTTTTTTTTTTCGATATGCTCGCTATAGGACTACCCCTGCACTACTCTGAATGCTTCCAAAAGAGTCATCCAAATTGGTCAAACTGTCCTGAATCGTTATACATACCTAAAATATATACACAGAGTCGGAATGCACCTTAACCCCTTTTATGGAATCGGTTAAAAAAGAAACAATATGACCGCTAAGAAGAGAAAAGAATAAGAAAATGCTATATATTTTTTTCTTTTTAGTAAAGCTAAGCACTGCTTTACTAAAAAGAAAAAAATATATAACATTTTCTTATTCTTTGAACGCTCTTATACGGTCTAAGATTTTGTCTAAAATATTTTTATGAACGCCAAACTATCGTTCTTCAGTGTTGATTACTCTAAGAGGGGATAATTTTATCTATTTCATTTTTCTGTTCCCGCCGCAGCAAAAACTATTTTACCTACAATGCACCTAACTAATAGCCCGAGAGCTTGTGACAAAATGCTGCAAGAATTTTGTAATGGCTGATATTTCAAAATGATGTAGTATTAAGGGAATACATGAGTCATCACGAACTAGCAAGGTCAGGTAAACGGACAGCTGGCAGCGCGCTTTAAAGTGGCTAAAATATATTGGGGTTGTTTGCTAATCGAGCATTAATATCTCCAAATTTAGGATTTTCTCTTCTTAAGGCACCATGTTACATCTTCATAAATATTTTTTCACAGATCGATAGAGAGGGTTAAGAGCTATTGCTCACCTAAAGCAGCACGTACGAACTGTAAGGCCGATCGACGCCAATTTTTTTTAAAATGCTTATTCTGTTCTTTTTCAACCTATCACAAAAAAACAAAACATCTACTTGTAGTGTCATTCCTTATTTCTGTCCTTTGTATTTACAATTTAAAATTTATAAATAAAATTTATGTATTTTAGCCTGATGATGGTGGTAAACGACCGCCGAAACGTTGCTGAATAAAAAAAAATCGTAATAAAAGAAAAGTATATCACACTGTTTTGGTCTGATTTACTGGGAACCCTTTGATATCTTGCACAAAAAAGACCGGAAACTATACAATTTGCTAATCTCAAGATTGGGTACTCATTTTCCTTCCTATTTACAACGCTGAGTTTATGTTACATGATGGGGTTTTATGAAGAATGCACCAAAAAATATGGACATCGTACCACCCAAAGACTGAAGAAGCTGTCAAATATTTTAAACCAGGTAACCAAGAGCAAAAATAAATTAAATTTCTTACGACGGTGTAAAGATGAATGTGTTTTTTCTAAATTTTTAAATTTGAACTCAAATAGGTTTCAACATCTACCTTCTCAAAGACTTCATAACGTTGTATTTGATTTTAAATACAATTTACTAGTTCTAGAAATAAACAACACTGAAAATTATTTTAGAAACCTGCTGTACCAAAAAGATTTTCAAATTGGTGCCTTATCTAATTTTCTTACTACATTGGAACTCAATAAGTTCCTTAATTTTGAAAAACAAAAAAATGAAAAATTATTCTTAAAACTTAAAACCACTCAAATAAATAAAATAAAACACTTTGTAGAAAATTCCAATAACATCTTTCTGCAATTTAAACGCTTGATTAAATCAAATATAAAATCATGGTTGATTAATATTTCTAACAAGATTATACCATCTGATTTTGACTACATTTATGCTCTAGGTTCAAACTTTAATCTGCCGTTTTTTGATGAAAAAAGAAGGAAAAAACCAATTTTCAATAGGATCTGTTCTTTTGAATATTTTCTTCATAAATAATCTCGCTCAAATAATGATGAAAATCAAGAAAATAACATAAGACAAATTAGAGCTGAATTTATTAACCTACTTGGAAAAATTAAATCAGAACATTCAAAATATGAATTACAATCATTCTATAAAAAAATCAGCTGCAATCTTGCCCGGGCTAAAAAGTTCTTGAGAGAAAATGAAGATATCATTTTGATAAGAGCTGATAAAAGTAATGTTAGCGTAATAATGAATAAGCAAGTGTATGATTCAAAAATGATGGAATTGTTGTCAGACACTAAAAGCTATTGTACTATCCAAAACAATATTATTAAGAATATTCAAGATAAACATATTTCCATGCTTAGTAAATTGTGCAAAAATTCTTATTATTAAAACCACATATTATAAGCTAATTTGTCAAAATGGAAATTTATGTAAAATATATGGTTTAGTTAAAATACACAAAGAAAACATGCCCCTTAGACCTGTAGTATCTAATACTGGTAGCCCTCTTTACGATATTTCTGTCTTTTTATCACAAATTTTAAAAAACCTAGTTTTAGAATCACCTTACACTATTAAAAACTCTTTTCAATTGAAAATTGAAATTGCAAATTTTAAATTAGATTCAACAAAACAATATAAGTTTATATCTCTTGATGTGGTATCTCCTTATACAAATACACCGATTGCCACCGCTATCGATTACATAAATACAAATTATCATTATCTGAATACAAATATACCTAAAAACCAATTTGTTTCTGCTATACAGTTTATTTTTAATTCGTGTGTTTTCTCCTACAACAGTGATGTTTACAAACAAATATACGGCTGTCATATGGGTTCTCCTCTTTCGCCAATAATGGCAGATTTAGCTCTTTTTGACCTTGAACAGCAAGCTTTCAGTAGTTTCTCTTTTAACATTCCTTTCTATACAAGATACGTTACTTTTAGTGGAACCAGAGAATATAAATAATATTGTTCAGTCATTTAATAATCTTGATAACAGGCTCACATTTACAGTAGAAATTCCTGATAATTCTTCTATTAATTTCTTAGATATCACTCTCAATCTCGAAAGCAATAACAAAGTCACCACAAATTGGTATAAGAAGAAGACTTGGTCTGGCAGATACTTTAATTTTTATTCCTATCATCCTATGAAGTATAAAATATCAACTATTAGGAATCTTTTCGACAGAGCAATTTTATTGTCAGATCATAAATATCATAATGATAATCTAAATTTTATCAAGAACACATTAGAAAAAAACTGCTATCCAGAAAGCCTCTTAAGTCGAGTTATTGATGACCGCTACATCAAACTAACACAAAGAAAACGGGTCCTCGTACCTAATAATACCAATCATGTTAGTAACCCTCAAAACAGTTTGTCTAGTATTTCATACATAAAAATGCCATATTTCCACACGATTGAGAATCAAATGAAAAAAATTCTACAATCTCTTAATGCTGCTCCCGCCTGGACACCTTCCAATCTTATCTCTAATATTTTCACTTCTTTAAAAGATCGCGATGATAAAACACTTCACAGTAATTTGGTATACAAATTAGAGTGTATGTGACAAACAAAAATCTTTTTTGGCTTTTTCGCAACTGAATAAAAATATTTAACTTTAAATTAATTGAAGCAGATATTTAATATAATTACATACCTCAACATGTAGACTAGTCTGTCTACGGAATGTTTCGATACATAATATAAATAATATTATTTAAGCAAGCATAAGAAATTATATCATTTGCTTGCTTAAATAATATTATTTATATTATGTATCGAAATATTCCGTAGACAGACTAGTCTACATGTTGAGGTATGTAATTATATTAAATATCTGCTTCAATCAATTTAAAGTTAAATATTTTTATTCAGTTGCGAAAAAGCCAAAAAAGATTTTTGTTTGTCAGTCTAAACGCAACAAATAATCTGAACACATTTAAAAATAGAGTGTATGTCTTGTGACCCTACTCTTGTATATATCGGTGAAACATCACAATACACAAAAAAACGCTTTTATCAACACAACTATAATATTCGTAAAAATAACCCCTCGCATTCAGGCTTATGTAACCACTCTCTAACAACATTACATGCTTTTGATTTTAACAATTTCTCAATATTACACACTGAAGAAAATCGTATTAAAAGACTAATTTTGGAAACGTTATACATTCACAAGTTTCCAAACAATATTAATCAAAAAACTGATTATGATAACATAATTTCATTTTATAAACATCTAATTTAATAGAACATTTGACATCAAAACATATTTTCCTTTTTCTTTCTTATCAATCAAAAAACAAATTATTACATTACATAAACCAAATAAAATTAATCTCTGAAGACAAAATCCCGATCTGACATCTGGCGTTAAGCTGTTTAAACCAAAAAAACAAATAGTTTTATATTTTTCAGTCGCAAAACAGTTGACAACCCACTAATGTTTTAATATTTAAATAAAAACACCACAGGTGTCTCACCTGTTCAAATTAAAAAATAAATATCCAAATCACATTCTTCCAATACGCTGTTTACAGCTAGTTTGAAACTCATACATTGCAGAGAGTGTTTCTTGTGTAGAAATAACAAAAATATAGATAACAAAAAAGGTATTACCGAAATATGACTCCACATACTAATTAGAACAACAAAAGGTATACTTTGAACTGGTACACACCTCCCAAAAAAAAGGTATTAAAAAAACAAAAGATTTGTCTCTGTTTCCTTTCTCTTGGTTACCTACTAATAATAACAATATACATATAACGTGTATTAGCTATAATTACGTTTGTTTGTTTTTTGAATTTAAATGTATGTATGTAATATTTTATTCTTTTTCAACCTATCACAAAAAAAAAACAAAACATCTACTTGTAGTGTCATTCCTTATTTCTGTCCTTTGTATTTACAATTTAAAATTTATAAATAAAATTTATGTATTTTAGCCCGATGATGATGGTAAACGACCGCCAAAACGTTGCTGAATAAAAAAAATCGTAATAAAAGAAAAGTATATCACACTGTTTTGGTCTGATTTATTGGGAACCCTTTGATACCCTGCACAAAAAAGACCGGAAACTATACAATTTTAAAATGCTTATGATATCAGCTGACATTGTTTCGACATCATTAGTGCGAAAACATATGGAAAGTGCGAACTCGCCGCGTTCGACAACTACGCATAGAACAAAAATGTTGTGAGAAACTGATCAGAGCGCATAGTTGTGGAACGCGGCGAGTTAACACGTTGCATAGGTTTTAGCGATAATGATATCGTTACAATAGTTTTGTAATGACTGAAAATGTGTTTATTACTTAACTATTGAATATAATTAAAGAAAAATACAGTAAGACCTCAGCTTAATGGAACAGGCACAGTCAGCAGTTGATCGAAGTGCAGACATACAGCGCGCACGGCTGTTCGGAGTGTTTTTTGGGACCATCGTCCACGGATGGAGGTTGTTATCTCAATATCTCTGACGTCAGGTAATTTTGCGTGCATCTGAGCATTATTTAAGTCTGTTCAAGCGCTAACTAATCACATGTCATCTGACAATATCAACCGTCATTTGTCAAAACTGTAATTTTTGGCCAGGAACTAATGCAAGATGATTTCTAAAGTATTTTGAAAAATTTTGGCTTCGAACGGCTACAACGTTCCTAAGATACTGTTTTTTGTTATTAAGGTCTTAACGAATCAGGTCGTGCTTTAGATAGCCGATACATCTTAACTCCCTCTATTGTTCTGTAAAATAGTTCAATTAATTGTATATATTTTAGACACCTCTATAGTATATACACATACACATTATTATGGAATTTTTTTATGCTGTCTATAAGATTCTAAAAACACATTACATCCTATGCATGCGCAATTGGATAAAAAAGTACGAAAGTGATTGAGATTTACATCCGGCTTAACAAAAGGTTCCGAAATGCAAGAATGACGGAAACAGAAAATACCAACTTTATGAGTCTGCCAATGTTAAAATCATACCCATGACAATATTAGCAAAAGATATAATATACAGGGTGTCCCATTTTCGTAGGTTTTACGGGGTTTCCAGCTTATGAGTAGAGATAGAGAGATGCGGTTTTCGCGACACCGTGCTACTTTTCGATGAAACTATAGAGGCCGCAAACAGATTTGCCCTAACCATTTTAGTTTCCGTGCTACAGGGTGATTTTGAAAATTTGTCATTTTCGGACACCCCCTGTAACTCAGCTATCCTAAAATATATTTAAAATGTTTCAACTGGTATTTATAGATTTTTTCACGTAGAATTCAGTGGCGTACTCAGATTTTTGCTGAGAGTCATAGTTTTTGACATATTGGCATAACCTACTATTTTTTAAATGGGACACCCTATATATTATTTTTTCATCTTATTCTTCGTGTTGAGAGCTTTTCAAAAACATACCATAAGTCATATTTATTTTCATAAATAACATGAAAAAATGCATTTTTCTTTAAACGGATTTATGGCATAGCAGATCAATCCAAATAAGAGAAGGTGGCTGTCGAGCCATGGAAAAAGTTAACAAATATTTATTAACGAAATAACAAAGTAACAGCATCAGAAAAAATTAGGAAGTAGGTAAAAGGTAATAATTATAATTTCATTAAAACTACAAATATTGTTCAAATTGTAGACCATTATGTGTCCTACAAGTGTGACAAACTTTAAAAATTCTTTTTAATGCATTTTCTATTGTAAATGACTGTCTTTGTAACTCTGCAAAAGCGTTTTCGGTGGCCATTCTTAGTTGTTCTAAGTTTTCGTATCGCCTTACATAAACCTTGTTTTCTAAATAACCCCACAAAAAGAAATCTAAAACTGAGAGGTCAGGGGATCGTGGTGGCCATCGAACAGGTCCGTGTGTTCCTATCCATCTTCCAGGAAAATGGTCGTTAAGCCAGTTTTGACTTATTCTGGCATTGTGGGCTGGAGCTCCGTCTTGCTGGAAATAAATCCTATTTAGTTGAGCCAAGGGAACATCATCCAAAATTCCTAATGCGTCTTCTAGGATTCGCACGTAACCAATCGAATTCAGATTTCCTTCATATATTTGGTAAACTATTTTTCGGTTGAAAATAAAACAGGAGACATTGAATCCAAATCTGCCCTAACGCTCCCTAGGAAAAATAACATGGTTGTTTTCTTGACTCCAAAATCGCGTGTTGTGTCTATTTAAAATCCCTGAACTAGTAAAATGTGCCTCGTCTGACCAAATAATCTTTTTTTCAAAATCGATATCTTCTGCCTTCATATTTATAAACCAATTGCAGAACTCCAATCTGCGCTCTGCATCACCAGGATGCAGATGATGCACAAGTTTGTATTTATAGGGTTTGAATTTGTGCTTTTTCAAAATTTTCTGCACTTTGGTTTTCGGTACACCCGCCTCTTCGTCTATTTTCCTGCAAGATGTTTCAGGAGCTGTCTGAACGAGGGCTAAAACGTTGACCTCAGATTCTTCGTTGTCTTTATTGTAAGTTCGCGATCGAGGCTTGTTAAAAGATCCATATTGGCAAAGATTATTTTTAATTTTTTGAAAAATTCTTTTTTCTGGTTGTCTTCTCTCGGGATATCTAAGATAAAATAAAGCGAACCAATAAAGTCAAAATGCAGGAAGATAAAAAAGAACTAACCTGTTCAGATAAAGCTCTGCCGCCTGATCTGCATCTTCATTAGACAATATAAAACACGCGTTCATATCATATTTCTCAAAATATTCAAATTTTTGATTCTGAGCCATATTAAAAACAATAATTATAATAGACGTCAAGAAAAATTTAAACGCAATAATGCCAAAAATGACAGCAGTAATGGCTGCCTGATCATATTTTTGTTGGCGTTGCCATGGCTACCACAGCCACCTTCTCTTATTTCGATTGATCTGCTATGCCATAAATCCGTTTAAAGAAAAATGCATTTTTTCATGTTATTTATGAAAATAAATATGACTTATGCTATGTTTTTGAAAAGCTCTCGACACGAAGAATAAGATGAAAAAATAATATATAGGGTCTCCCATTTAAAAAATAGTAGATTATGCCAATATGTCAAAAACTATGACTCTCAGCAAAAATCTGAGTATGCCACTGAATTCTACGTGAAAAAATCTATAAATACCAGTTGAAACATTTTAAATATATTTTACGATAGCTGAGTTACAGGGGGTGTCCGAAAATGACAAATTTTCAAAATCACCCTGTAGCACGGAAACTAAAATGGTTAGGGCAAATCTGTTTGCGGCTTCTTTAGTTTCATCGAAAAGTAGCACGGTGTCGCGAAAACCGCATCTCTCTATCTCTACTCATAAGCTGGAAACCCCGTAAAACCTACGAAAATGGGACACCCTGTACATAAAGAGTTGCCTAACTTTCTAAAAAAATGACGAAAGAGAACTCAAGATTGGGATTGCTTGTCTTTGTTGCTCTTTTGATAGCTATACGTTTATCATTTTCAAGAAAGCGACAGAGCGGATTTCAAAAAACATGTTTGCAGAGTCGAGCATCAGGTTAGTAGTTGTGCTATACGTTAGCTAGTGTTGCTTCGGTTTTACTGACTAACTACACCAGCAATGTAGTAAAGCCAAAAAAAAGCTAGAATGTTATGCAATAAATAATAATTAATTAATTTTAAGTAAGTTTAGAGCAATTTCAAGATAGATGTAAATCTAAATTTACTTTTAAATAGCATATTAC
The DNA here is from genome assembly GCA_030620095.1 of Kuschelorhynchus macadamiae. NCBI lineage: Eukaryota > Metazoa > Arthropoda > Insecta > Coleoptera > Curculionidae > Kuschelorhynchus > Kuschelorhynchus macadamiae. The sequence continues at coordinate 28,778 of JAUTXW010000453.1, read as the reverse complement.
AACTAAAACAACAGAAATGTCTTAATGCGGATATTTTTAAACCTGTTAGCAAATTGGATTATTATAAATTGAGAACAATCGTCGAAAAGAGCACTCAAATATTTTTCGTCCCATGACAGAACTTTCTTTAAAAAACATATTCCATAACCTAAAACCCGATGGGACATTTTTCCTCTGCATTTTCGAGTGCTGAACAAACGAGATAACAAAAAAAAAGTTTCGCTTCTTCTCGGATCCTTCACGTATAATAAATGTATATTAGCAAGAAACGTAAAGTGGTCTTTTAATGTAATTGATGGCCACAAGCTGACCCTTCTCAGCTCATAAAACAGCTAAGCTGTTAAATATTGAATGAAATATACCTCGTGGCTTGAGTGTATCAAGCAGATATATTTTCTTAAAAGGCGGAGGACGAGTATTTTTTGTCGCAAGGAAAAAAAAGATTCACCCAATCGTGCAGTTGATACATAACATTTGGTTTATTTCTGTTAGTGACTATTATTTCATGATACACTTACACAAGGTATGCTGACTTTTTTAACCAAAATCGTCACGTTGGTGCAGCTAAGTCACACTCGAATCGGACAACATGTTGTGCTGTTTCATGTATAAAATTGTGTATGTTTTGATGCAATGATTAAAGTAAATAAATATGTATCGCAAGTAAGTGTGACAAAGAAAAAGATATCCATCTTTTTGCGGGATCCCATAAAAAGCAACGCTGTAAAATTATAATGATGGACTTCTTTTCATTTTGCCGTTAGTATACTGGGTGACCACGAAATTACTAACAAGGCTGTAACTTTTTTAAAATAAGTACTATTACCATGAAATTTTGCAGTGATATATGGTTACTTATGAGGAAGATTTTCGCTGTATAGACAATCCAATGCCGTTCATCAACTTTAATATTTGAAATGGATCACCCTGTATATTGATTTATTTTTAATTCTACACTAAATTCTAAACATAAAACATGTATTATACCCTATGTCAATTCCTGATAGTTTTCGAGAAAATGGCGAATGAAACTTTAAAAATTTCAATGAATACTTTTGTGTATCATACCCTATAGCTATATCAAGTACTTTTCGAGATATTTGCAATTGAACTGTGCAATTAACTTTTTAACACTTAGGCTGATGACAAATATTAAATTTAAATAATAATTAAATTTCTGATCTAAGGCGGCTTTGAAACAATAAATAAGTATATGGCCATTGTTCTTATAATATGCAAGTGGTTCGCTTTGAGAGTTAAACGGTAATTATAAGTACTACATTTTTCGAGATTTTCTACTAAATTTTAATTATTGAAAATGTATTTTACTCGAGAAGAACAAATTGATATGATAATGATATACGGAGAAACTAGAAAAAATCGCAAGGAAGCCAGCGATTTCCAAATCGCCGATATCCATCAGAGTCGTACTTTCCTTGTTTGGAAAAGTATTTAAAATCGGAAGGGAATCCGCCAAGCAAGAATTTCATAGTTAGTGAAGAGGCCGAAATTTATATACTGGCTTGTATAGCAATCGATCTTACTATATCAATACACAAATAATCGGTGAAATTGAAATTGGCCGCGAAAGTGCCCTAAAAATTTTACGTAAACATGGCTTTAAAGCATTAAAATACCAAATCTATCAGCACTTATATAAAGAGGATTATCAAATAAGACCGGAATTTTGCAACTGGTATCTTGATAACAAAGACAGCCCAATTTCCGGACAGTAATTCTTTTTTCAGATGAATCCCGATTTACCAATATGGGAATGTTTAACCGCAATATCGCTAGGTACTGAGCTACCGAAAATCCGCACTTGGTAAGGGAAGGGGCATTCCAAGAAATATTTGGCGTAAACGTCTGGTTTGGAGTACTAGGAACTCGAAAAATAGGTCCAATTTTATTTGATGAGCCCCTGGATGCAGAACATTATTTGCAATTCCTCCAAAATACAATAGAGGATTTTATGAACAATTTACCCATTGTTTATTACAATGAAGTATATTTTAATAAACAATGGTTAGTTATATAGCGTGTGAAAACATAAAAAAACACTCATTTTGAAATAAGTTTTTGTAGCTAAGTTTATTTATATTTATAAGGTTAACTAATTTTTCGCTCAATTTACATTGCTGCCAAGTACAAAATATGTTTAGCCTTACAGATAACATATCAAAGGCATTTTATTCCTTTTTTATATGTTAGGAACTCAATTTAGTATCACGTCAAATTCAAAAACCCAGTCCTTCTTTAGTACCTATACTTGATAACCGCAAAACGTTAAATTCTAATAGCTTGTTTTTATTCGTACATTGAGCAAAACAATAATCCTGAACTAAAGTACCTACTTTAAAAATTAGAAGGTGAATAAAAGAATGGCAGCTGTAGTGTTTCTTTATTTCACAGCCACCTTGGAACAGAAATTTAATATTTGTCATTTATCAGCCTAAGCATTAAAAAGATCATTGCACAGTGCAATTGGAAATATATATATATTCGTGGCCGCCCGGTATATGTCAATTACATACAACATAATAAAATATTAGGAAAAAATCTCATACTGCGAACTCCAATTAATACAGAAAACAACAACATTTTGACTTACCTATGAGAAGAGGCGTTAGGAAACTCAAATAAACATTTTATTTTAGTCTCGTGATAAAGGATGTGATAACCAAGTTTTTTACTTCCTTCTTGGGACAAGTATCGAAAACCTGAAATTACCGTTTACTCTTCGAGTGTCCTATTTTCCTATTTTCGTCAGTCTGCCTGACTATTAGCGTCGCTAAAAAACTACCTACTCGATTATCTTCTAATTGTGGTCAAAAATTAAGGGTCATTTTGTGATGAAAGTGTGGCGTTTTCGTAAAACTTCAACATAAACAATCATAATAGTGACGCCACCAATTTAATTAACTGACCTCAAATTTTGAACAAAAATTAAATGTATAGGAGTAAACTGTCAAAATTTTGATACGAATTCAAGATAGTTTCAGATTTTCTGCACAAATTAAGTCTGATAAAAGAACAGTTGGTTAATTTTCGTACGAATCCAATAGGGGCGTACAAAGTGGTGCAAGGCGGCCTAGTAAAATATTTAAAAAACGATCTGAATTGCTGCAATATCACTAATCTAATTGATTTAAGTTTAGCACAAAAAACAAATCCGATGTAAGGATGAACCAATAAAATGTTTGTCCGAATCTAAAATGGTGTAACAAAATGGCTGCCAAATATAGTGTAAAAATGTTTTCTTGTTCAGTTAATTTCAAATTTTGCAGAAAAGTTATTTGTGATCTGGGGATAAAATGGTAACAAACAAATTTAACATGGCGGAATAAAATGACCGCCTAATATATTTTTTTTAAATCGGTGCAAAAACTATTTTTTCAATTAATTTTAAATTTTGCTCAAAAACAAGTGTAAGATAGAAAGAAACCGGGAAAATATTGATAGGAAGTCAGTCCGGTGGAACAAAAAGCTCCGAAAAACCAATATAAAAAATCTGTATATTCCTTTACCCGGAACTTCCCTCGATATGGATCTTTCCTTTTATTGGGAATAGTGAAGTGTGACCCAGTTTAGTTCCGTACATAGTCACTTAGTAATACATGTATATATATATATATATATATATATATATATATATATATATATATATATATGCCGTCTTTTCAAACTTTCTTATTAGACTCCATTTTGCTGCACCATATTGGATTCGTAGCAATATTTTACCAGTTTTTACCCATGCTACACTCGATTTTTGCGCATAATTTAAAATATATTTAATAAGAAGTTTTTTACACTAATTTTTTAAAAATTTCATTAGATCACCATTTTGTTCAGTCGTCTTGAATTCATATTAAAGTTTTACCATTTTATCCCTATATCAAGCTACTTGAATAAGGTTTCCTTGCGTTAATTTTTTTAACGATTTATTTAGTCGCCATATGAATTCGTGCCACATTTTTATCAGTTTACAGCACAAAATTTTAAATCAGTCTAATAAGTAGTTTTTGAGGCTGATTTTTTGAATATTTTATTAGGCCGTCATTTTGTCTTGCCGTCTTGTATTAGTATTAATTTGTTACCAGTGTATTCCTAGGTAACATTTGATTTTTCTATAAAACTTGAGATTATTTTTTCTTTCTCAAAACTTCGAATAAGTCAGATGGATTTTTGGCTATTTTATTTCCAGCAACATTTAAATATCTGAAAAAGGAGAACAAGTAATTTTTAATTTTTAAAGGAAAATATTCAATCATAATTATGATGGTAGAAGCTCCGAGTCGCAGAAAGTCTCAAAGTTGATTTTTTCTAAAACAAGGTTTTTAGAATTTTTAAATTTGTCTTATCATATTTTCTTAAAACTTCTCTTATACTACCGTAAAGAAATATGCAAATAAATGCACTTTACAAAAAAAAATTAAAACACACACCTCCATCACTATGCACAATCTTTATTCAAAATGCAAGTGTTTGAATATGTTATAGAAAACTTTGACCCTATGTTGGTTATAATTTATATTAGTTCTCGGTAGATGTAACTGCGCATGTGTGAGTTAAGTTCAATGAAACTGGTTAAAACCAACAGGCTAAAAACCCAAGAAAACTTGATATTTAGTTCAATGACACAGACATTTTATCGAAAATAAGTGTCAAATAACGAAGTAATTTTTTTTACTTAACTGTCGTCAAAGCCTGCTGAGTGTCATTCAAATTAAAAGTGGAGAGATAATTGACTTTTGGAATTCTAGAACACCATTTTTATTCAATGGGCGATGAAAGATCGTCCCATTAATAGATATTAAGATTCTTTCTGCTCCGTTTAACTAAGTCCTTCAAGGGCGTAGACTGAAGTTTATCTAAATCGACCGACCGAGCGCTCACATGTAAGTATATTTGGTTTAACGGATTTGCATAGTCAACTAGCCCGACGGACATTTCCCTTTGGGGTTTAAATGCATATTGAATAAGATGGCTTTGGGGTGTTTGCGGTTCTTAATGGGTTAATGTTTAATTTCGGAAGCCCCCAAAGCTAAGGGACTATTTGACCAAGCGATCCCGATGTAATGCTTCCGCGTACATGGTTTTCCGCTCTAAATCTTGTGCGGTATATTCCTATTTCAGCAGATCTAAGCTATGGAAACATGATTATAAATCCGATCTGAATCTTGTGACAAAAGTACCTATCCGATTGAGTTCATATTTTTTGCAAATTTTATGTCCGAGAACAGGATCATTTTTGCCTGAATCCAAAACGGCGGAATAAAATGGCGGTCTAATAATATGTTTTAAAAATCAGTACAGAAAACTGCTTATTCAAATTGGTTTTAAATTTAGCACATAAATCAACTGTGATATACGGATGAACTGCCAAGACTTTGGTACAAAAACCATACCTACTAAGGTAATTAAAAAAACATCTTATGTAATTGACCTAAAATTTTGCACAAAAATCAAGTATAACATGGGGATCACCTGGTCAAATTTTGATACGAATCTGATATGACGCAACAAAATGGCGGCTTAATAAACTTTTTAAAAAGTCAGTCTGTAATAATGCGTATTCGATTGACTAAATTCAGCAGAAACATTAACTCTAAAGTAGAGATGATCTGGTAAAATGTTCGTACGTATTCAGTATTAATTCAAAACCTTCTCGGTCAGTTCAAATTTTGCATAAAAATTAGATGTGATATAGGGATAAACTATTTAGTCAACTGATTTTAAATTTTACCCAAAAATCAAGTATAATATGGAGACAATCGGTAAATTTCCTTTACCTCGAACTTTCCTCGTCATAAATCTTTTCTTTGCCTAGGAATAGTGAAGCGTGGCCCAATTAACTTCCATACATTTTATTTCAAAAATGTATCAAACATTGTTGACAGTTTGAAAGTAAATTGGGTAAAAAAAAACTTATATGTGATTGAGATGTATGGCATATTAGGCATTGCTTTTTTCTTATTATGCGTGAAATACATAATTGAATTGTCAAAGGCTTATTTCGAACAGCTAATATTGGTCTGTAAAGAGGAGCTGATCTTCTACGTGGACTGTGGACGTCGTGACTGTCTTACATCAGTAATAATATACCCTATGTTCGTTTTGTCAGCTAAAACATGAAACCTTTTTTCACTCACAAAATGACACTCCATTGTAACACCTCAAACGTAGGTCTGCAGACCAGAACCCATTCTCTATCTGCAAAATTCCAGACGAGTTGCGGATGCTAATCATTATAATTTGTTCTGTAATACGCTTATCAAACTTGCAGTATTAATATATTCTTACGCTTGCAATATAACCTTGCACAGATTTTGCAACCTCATCAATACTCGATTTGTTGCAAGAACTTTTTATCACGTCTCTCTTATTATGGGGTGTTTGTCGAATCGCTATACATGTTGTATAAAAGATATATCTTAACAGCAATTTATTATTCAGTCCCTTTCAGGGCTACTACTGTCTGTCTGTGCATCCGTTTTAAGTTTTTGCAAAAATAATCAAAATCCAAATTTTTTTCAAACCTCAAAATCAGTAAATGTCGACCGAAATGATAACAAAATAAAAAGTCTACGCCTTAACTGTATGCCTAATAGCTGTGAACATTTTTTTCGTAGTCTTTCAAAAGCACTGCTTTTGGTTTCCGTAAGATTTGTTATAGCGATTGTTTTTGTGTTTGCCCAATTCGTCTTAATAGCAACAACATTTTTAGGTGACTGGGCACTTGGTTTTCATTTTAGATAGTTGATTCATGAATTTTATAACAGAATTTATATAAAAAAAAAAGATATAATAAAAGTATTAAAAATTGAGAGGATTTCTTATAATGGAACGTTTTGATTACCTATTATTTTTATAGGTTAGGCAATATTATTTTGCTTACATTTATGCATGCCATTAATGCAAAGCTTGCTTCTGGCGTAGCTCTAAATATCATATTCATGCAAGACAATGCAAAAGTACATAATGCAGCTGCCATAAAATTTTTGCAAGAACGGGGTATTTAAATAAGAAAAAAGGTCTGTAACAAGTCTAGATTTAAAGCTATTCGAGAACAGCTGGTACTTATATAAATATTCTATCTTTTCAAATATTTTGTTCCGCTATATTGGATTCGTGTCAATATTTTACCAGTATCTATCTGATTTTTGTACGTAATTTAACACAAAACTGATTAAAGAATTTTTCAATCATACTTAATTTCAAATTAATCTAACAAATAGTTTTTTGAGATTAGTTTTTTAATTATTTTATTTGGCCGCCATCTTGGATTCATATCTAAATGTTACCAGTTCATTTATTTCTATATAACAGTTAATTTTTGCTACAAATTTGAAATAATATGGATAGTTAAGAAATCATTGTTCTTGGGGATTGGACCGTGTCAAATTGGAATTACTATCCTACGTTTCGTCTCCGATTGCACGAGGCATCTTCTGGGATTTTTACTCCACGAGATCTGAACATCGATTGACCTCGGAGAGATTCAGGCGGGCTTATATCCGACTTGTCCTCGCCAATCTGTGACACTGTGTTGAGGTCGGTTTCTACATGTGATGTAGACCGTAAACGTCACTATTGAAGTTTTTTGTATGTTTAAAAATTGTTGAAGACAATACGCGTTCAATTAAAATGTATTGTTCTTTCCTACATACATGGCACTACAGACAAAATAGAACGATTACTTCGGCGGTCCAACATACTTACGATCTTCAATACATATAAGAAGATTGGACAATGCTTGCGATCCCCGAAAGATATTGTAACTTTCAAAGAGAAGAAGTATATAAAATTCCTTGCTCCTGTGGAGAAGTGTATGTGGGAGAAACAGGACGCTCAATATCAACTAGACTTAACGAACATGAACGATGTATTAAAAAGGAACACATTGCTGTAGCTGAATATTAGCATACCACTGGCCATATCATAAATATAAAGGAAACCAAGGTTCTAGCATCGATTCTCCTGGAATCGATGCTAGAACCGATCGATTTTATAAACGAAAAATTAGAGAATCTATTGAAATTTATAAACATTGTACAAAAACTTCAATAGAGATACGGGTTACGGTTTACATCACACGTGGAAACCGGTCTTAACACAGGGTCATGGTTTGGCGAGCAGAAGTCGGGTATAAAAGCCCGCCTGAATCTCTCCGAGCTCATTCAGTGTCCAGATCTCGTGGAGTAAAGATCCCTGAAGATGCCTCGTGCAATCAAATCGGATAGTAATTCGAATTTGACACGGTCTAAACCCTAGACCCATGATTTTTTAATTGACCAAAGTCATGAAAGCTTCCGTTCTATGTTAATATGGGTAATTAATTTTTAGTGATTTAGTTTTTTTAACATTTTATCAGGCCGCCATTTTGTTCAGATATATTGGGTATTTACCAATATGTTACCACATTATCCCCATAAGACCTTTTATTTTTGACCAACATTTTTTATTAAGCCGCCATTTTGTTTTGCTATCTTGGATTCATACCAAAATTTCATCGGTTGGTTTCTACTTAGTAACTGATTTTTGTGCAAAATTTCAAGTAAATTTGATAATTGATTTTTCTTATATTAATTATTCACTAGGCCGCTATTTTGTTCCCCCATATTGGATTTTTACCAAAATGTGTAACCATTTCATACCCTTAATTTTTGACCAACATTTGAACTAAATCGGATAAGTAGTTTTTGAGCTATGCTGTGTACAGGGAGACCGACGAAATTAACAAAACATTTTTTTTGGCATTTGGGGCCCTAAAACTTGAAGATCTGTAAAACCCTAGAGGGATGCTTTTTTCACGATTACAGTACTTCCCTTTTACGAGGAAAGTAAAAACAGGTTATATATTAATACGAATTCAATACGGAAGAACAAAATGGCGACCTAATAACACCTCTGAAAAATAATGTAATCAAATCGATAAAAGACTTTCAAATCATTTTATAAAGACTGACATATTGCACGAATTTGTGTACAATAATAGCAGAGTCTATCTATATTCTAAATCTATATTCTAAATAGTCCAAGCTTTAGAGTAAGAATTAAAGTAGAGATCACAACTCATTCATAAATCACGTTAGGGGTGTGCGCCAACATGGTTCCCCTATTTTTCACATTCTATCGACCAATGTTTACGATAAAACAAGAAGTGGGGATGGCCCATCCACAAGCCGTGGCCATTTGTTGACAAATGCCAGTGACGGCGTGAGTTTTCACTTCTCGCATAAAGGAATATCATTAATCGTGAAAAAATTATCGTTCCGGGTTTTTACAGATCCTCATGTTTTTCCATTACTGTGGGTATACTCGATTAACTTTAATTTTATTTAATTTTCCACAAAAATTACGTCTGATATAAAAAAAACTGGTAAAATATTGATATGAATTCAATATGGCGAAACAAAATGACGACCTGTTAAAATATTTGATGTACGAAACTGATTCTTACCTATTCCTTAATGAGGCAAATAGGTATTTTTACAAACTTCAAAGAAATAATCGTTCTCTACTTCACTATCTAAATTCAAGCCATTAAGTTAGTTAAGTTTAAAAGGAAATTAGTTATTTCTATATTATTAAACTTTAGTTTTTAGTTATGTTTGCCTTATGTGACTTATCACTTTGTAATTTTGACATTTAGAAAAAATATTTATTCAGTTGTTGAAAATCTCATCTTAAACCTGTAATTGTCAAGTTAGACCTTGTCTAAAGTTAAACCTCTTTAGTGAATACGGGTGTTAGAGTTATAAACTAAAATCAATGTAATGTATTTTTCAGCACTTCCATTACCGAGTATTTTCAAATTTGACATGCATACACTTTCGAATATAAAAAAATCAGAATTTTTTTTGTCAACGTTTAGAAATCCAAAATGGCGGCGCCAATACGGCCGACGAATTTTGTTACTTGTGTAGCCAAAACTGAAAATCAGTGCCAAGGAAATTTTAAAAGTGTCAGCATTTAAAAATTCAAAATAGCGGTGTAATGTAAACAGGTCGGACGGATGATTTTAACATTTATAAGGATTATTTAAGAATACCCAACAAAAATCAAAATGGTGGCGCCAATATAGTGAACGAATTTTGTCATTTGTACAGATTCGGCTGAAATATCAGTATCTAGAAGCATTTAAGAATAAAAGTTATGAAATTTTAGTCAATATTTCAGAATTAAAAATGGCGGCACCACCATAGCAGACTAATTTTAGAATTTTTGCAGATTTGATTAAAATTCGGCGTTTAGGGGGGTATCTAAGACTGCACATCATGAATTTTTGTCAACATTTTAAAAATTCAAAATTGTAATGCCAACATGGCGGCGGAATTTTAACATTTGTGTAGATCTGGCTGAAAGAAAGTAGGAATCTGCGGTATTTGAAAATACATATCATACATTTTTAGTAAATATTTAAAAAATGGAAGTAGGAATGTCTAGAAACTGAGCGAATTTTAATATTTATACAGATTTGATTAAAAATCGATATTAAGTGAGCAATTCATACATGTTTAGTAATAAATATTTAAAATGGCGATGTCATCAATCAATCAATCAATCCGATAAGTACTTTTTTCAGATATTTTTAAACATTTAGTTAGGCCACCGTTTTGTTCCCCCATTTTCAATTTGTCTCAACATTTTTACCAGTTCATCCCTATATAATTTTTAATTTTTGAGCAAAATTTGAACATAATCGATGTAGTAGTTCTCTGCATTGACACACAATATTTTATTAAGCCGCCATTTTGGATTTGTAGTAAAACTTATCAGTTGATGATCATGTCAAACCTAATTTTTCTGCAAAATTTGGATAAAATGGATAGGCAGTTTCTTAGTAATATTTTTTTTAACATTTCGATAAACCGCCATTTTGTTAAGCCATATTGGATTTTTACCAAAATGTTACCACTTTGTCATCATATGACCTTTAATTTTTAACCAAAACTTGAAGTAAATAGAACAAGCAGTTTTTGAGCTTTGTCGCGGACAGACATACAGACTAATCGAAGGAACTAAGAAAACATGTTTTTTAACTAGAATACTTTCCTCTTGCGAGGAAAGTAAAAAAAAAGCGAGCGCCATTAGATGCGAATAGAATAGCCAATCGTCATATTGTTTTTCCATGTTAATAGCTAAAATTTAAGAAATAAAAGATTTTTTTTAATTTTCAATATCCTAAATCTTAAATTCTAACCAGTTTAGAATAAGTTGACGAACACATTTTTACTTTTAATACCCGAAGAATCACCATTTAAATTCCTTTACCTGACAACACTTATATAAAAAATTGGCCCAACTCAAGTGAAAATTAAAAAAAGGCGCGAAATCACCCGAAACTTTGTTATTTCCTTAGATTTCATCCAAAATCTAGTGATTTTCGAAAACGCAGTACGTTTTTTTGAGCGTGAGACACCCTTCGACTATTTTAATATAGTGTAGGTATATTCTATAATTATTTTAATTCTCTAATAGAAAAAAACTTGTAATCGGCAAAAAAATCACCTCAGAGTCTTTTTTGTATCATTTTGCTTCTAAAGATTCTCACATGACCCCCGACAAAATAAACGTTCTACTATACTGAACCGGTTGGTCAATACGTCATGTGACCCAAAATAAGTAAATAAGGTATCTTCCATTAGACATGTCTCCTGGAAAAGATAAAGTAAATAGAACTTATTTATTAAATATTTAAAAAAATAATGTTCTTCTAACGTCACCGCACCTTTAGAACGCTGCTTCTTGAAGTAAGGCAACATATAATTAGAAGATTTGAGCCATATCAACAAATACACAATAATACATTAAAACACATGCAGTAGAGACGCTAAAAAAAATATTTTTTAGCAAATTAATTTCTTTAATGTTAAAATTTATTGTAGTTCCACGACCCGCTATTGGTTTTTAAGCCACGCCGGTCACGTGACCCTGTAACAATGTTTACTGTAGACTATTGTAGTTTTTTTCTATAAGGATCCATTGTCAATGAAAGTGCGATGGTCTAATACGTGGAGCTGTCGATCGGGTTTGCCATAGTTTGCCAAACTTTTGTTACTGATGAAATCTGATCTAAAATACCCAAAGTCTCGGGTATTTTAGTTTGTATTTTACTATTTTGCAATGAAAATAATTTCTTTATACTGCTTAGAAACTAATACTGGAAATACATTACTATTCTTTGTATGAAAATTTTATTGCATCATGTTCAAACATATTCACCGAAATATAAATTGGTATAAACATTGGTGTTCCTGGCTAGGCTTGGCATCGTCGTTCGATCGATCTTATACTGTGAGGTAATCTTGGCAGTGGCTAAATATGTAAATAATGAACTCTATTTTTATTCTTCCTCTAAGGTCCAAGCACTTGGCTATTCCGCGATAAATTTCCCTCTTCCCGACGCGCCTCCCGCTCCTACCGGTCAGTCGGCAGGTCACTTCGTAGTGGTTAGGCACGCGGTGTCTCACGCAGAAAGGAAGTATTGTAACCGATCTTCACATTTCTGGGTCTCTAGATGACGAAAAACATGTTTTCTCATTTTCGTCGGTGTGTCTGTCTGTCTGTTTGCGGCGTAAAAAACTACTTACCCGATTGACTTCAATTTTTGGTCAAAAATTAAGAGTCATAAGGGGATGACCTGGTAACATTTTGGTAAAAATCTAATATGGCGAAACAAAATGGCGGCCTAATGAAGTGTAAAAAAATTATTATTAATTATGATGGAATCAACGGATAATATTTTGGTCCGATTCCAACATGGCGGAATAAAATGGCGGCTTAATAAAATATTTAAAAATTCAGCTTAAAAAAACTACTAAACGCTTGATTTCAAATTGTATGCCATAACTAGGTACTTGTGGTATAGGAATCAACTAGTAAATTAATCAACAACAACAAAATAGCGGCCAAATAAAATATTTGTAATGGTGAAAAAAATCATCCTCTCAGGTTTTCCAATTTTTACGTTTTAGCGCTAGATGCCAAAAAATATGTTTTATCAACTCGGTTGGTCCGTCTGTCTTAACTTAAAGACTACTTACCCGATTGACTTCAAATTTTGGTCAAAAATTAAAAGTCATATGTTGATGACTTGGTAACAATTTGGTAAAAATTCAATGTGGTGAAACAAAATGGCGGTCTAGTGAAGTGTTAAAAAATTATTATTAGAAAACTACTCACTCAATTTATCTCAAATTTTGCAAATACAATAAGCATTATATTGGAATCAACTAGTATTATTATGGCATGAATCCAAAATGGCGGAACAAAATGGCGGCTTAATAAAATATTTGAAAATTCAGTCTCAAAAACTGCTTAATGGTTTGATTTCAAATTGTGTGTCATAACTAATGGCGGCCAAATAAAATGTTTGTAATCGTGAAAAAATCACCGCCTCAGGTTTTACACATCTTTACGTTTTAGCGTCCATAAATGCTAAAAAATATGTTTAATAAATTCCGTTGGTCCGTCTGTCGGTCTGTCTGTTTGTCAGTTCGCGGCATAGCTTAAAGACTACTAACCGATTGGCTTTAAATTTTGGTCAAAAATTAAGGGTCATATGGAGATGACCTGGTAATGTTTTGGTAAAAATCCAATATTGTGAAACAAAATGGCGCCCTAGCGAAATGTTAAAAAAATTATTATTAAAAAACTACTCATTCAATTTATTACAAATTTTGCAAAAATATCAAGTATTATGTTGTAATCAACTAGAGTCATTTTGGTAAGAATCCAAGATGGCGGAACAAAATAACGGCTTAATAAAATATTTAAAAATTCGGCCTGAATGACTGCTTAATTGGTTTGATTTCAAATTGTGTTTCATAACTAATTGTGGTATAGGGATCAACTAGTAAAATTGTGGTACTTACTCAAAATGGCGGCAAAATAGAATATTTTTTATCGCGAAAAAGTCACCCTCTCAGGTTTTAAACATTTTTACGGTTTTAGCGTTCCTAGATGCCAAAAAATATGTTTTAACCATTCCGTCGGTCCGTCTGTCGGTCTGTCTGTGAGTTCGCGGCTCAGCTTAAAGACTACTTACTCGATTTACTTCAAATTTGTATGAAAAATTAATGGTCATAGGTTATGACCTACTAATATTTTGGTAAATATGCAACAAAATGGCAGCCTCTTGAAAAGTTAAAAAAATATTATCAGAAAACTGCTTATCAAATTTATCTCAAATTTTGCATAAACATCGAGTATTATCAATCAAGTAGGTATATCAATTGGTAAAATTTTGGTATGAATCAAAGATCGCGAAACGAAATCGAGGTATAATAAAGTATTTAAAAATTCAGCCTGAATAAAACTACTTAATGGATTGATTTCAAACTGTGTGCCATAGCTTATTGTGGTATAGGGCTGAACTAGTAAAACTGTGTTACTAATTCAAGATGGCGGAACATAGACGGCCAAATAAAATTTTTGTAATAGTGAAAAAAGTCACCCTCTCAGGTGTTACATATCTTCACCCTAGATGCGAAAGAACAGGTTTTATCAATTCCGTCGGTCCGTTTGTCGGTCTGTCTGTCAGTTCGCGATATAGCTTAAATATTACTTACCCCATTGACTTCATATTTTGACTAAAAAGGTTCATATGGGGATGATATGGTAACACTTTGATAAAAATCCAATATTGCGGAATAATGTTAAAAACATGATATTGGAGTGGTGTATTATTTGGTGTTAAGATCCAGTAAAAAAAAAACAAATCTTTTTTTAAATTGTCGACGTTTCGCAACTTAATTGTTGCATCCTCAGGACACATATATAGATTTTATATCCTGCCTGAAACCCATATTTTCAAACTTTACCTACTCTGTTGGTCCGTATATATTTCCTAGATATTATATTTCTAAATGGTTTTCGTTAACAATCCTCTTGTTGTTATGTTATAGAGGTATACTATTTGGGGCTAGGATACAGTAAAAAACAAAAGTCTAGTTTTAAATAGTCGACGTTTCGCAACTTTATTGTTGTCCTATATGTATATATATATATATATATATATATATATATATATATATATATATATATATGTATAGGATACAGTAAAAAACAAAAGTCTATTTTTAAATTGTCGACGTTTCGCAACTTTATTGTTGTCCTATATATATATATATATATATATATATATATATATATATATATATATATATATATATATATATATATATATATATATATATATATATATATATATATATATATATATATATATATATCTATATATATATATATATATATATATATATATATATATATATATATATATTATATTTATTTATACATATATATATATATATATATATATATATATTTATATTTATTTATACATATATATATATATATATATATATATATATATATATATATTTATTTATACATATATATATATATATATATATATATATATATATATTTATTTATACATATATATATATATATATATATATATATATATATATATATAAATATATAGTTTTCTTTTCAATACTCTTGTTGTTATATCAGAATTGTGTATCATTTGGGGTTAGGATCCAGTAAAGAAAAACAAAAGTCTTTTCTTTAAATTGTCGACGTTTCGCAACTCTATTATTGCATTCCCGCATTCTCAGGACATATATATAGATTTTATATCCTGAATGAAACCCACATACTCAGTATTTACCTACTTCGTTGGTTCGCAGATATTTCCCAGATTTTAAGGTTCTAAATCCGTTTTTGTACCATGGAATAGTAATAGATTTCCTTACTGTCGTGCATCAATCAGTTTTTATTCACAAACAAAAATTTAAGGCTTTATAAAACATTTTAATTTATATCTTAAAGCACTTATGACTATTTGATGCTAATGTTAAAACCAAAATATTTTAAGATATCTGTTAGGAGCAAACTGATTAATAAAGGGATTTAATGGCAACAATAGGGTTTTCATATAAAACTTCTTTAATATAAACGCTTAACAGTTTTGTGGTTTCGTTATATGTGCGTGAGCGTTAAAACCCTTGCTACTCTAAATATTAATATGAATACCTAAAGTAACTAATACAGTTATTGATCGTTCCCCGTAGATGTATTTATTGCGATAAAATAACGCCCGGCCTCCTATACCTCGCATCTAGCTGTTAGGTGCAGGTGTTCGCTGTGATTTACGACCGGTCGCAAAAAAGCCGGATTTTTGGAGCACAATAAAGGAGTGAGAGAACTGTTTCTTTCTTTAAACTGTGATAATAGTACATTCTAAAAACGGTTCCAACAACGTAAATATTAAGAAACAGCAACCACCTTTCACTGTTTTGAAAAACTTGGGTCAGCATGGGATTTCCACTATAATGGAGAAAATTACAAAAACTTTTTTTACCACCCCGTATACTACGTAATCATGCAAAATAAATTAAAATGGCTTAGCGTTCTTAAATGTCGAAAAAATAAAGCTTCATATTTTGGAAACTTCTTTGAAACCGGTGAGCCAAGTTTCCGAAATTCAGGAATCTAATATCGATTTATTCAGTACTTACATGAGGGCCATAACTTTTCTCACCTTAATATAATGGATTATAACTACACTAGTAGGGGTTATAATCATAACACTGTAGATAAGAAGTTGAACTTAAAATATTTTTTAAGTTTCTTGTTACAAAACTAATTTGTGTGTCAAAAAAACTATAATTGTAACAAACTAAAGCACTACAAGCTACAACAGAATTTACTTCTAGCATGCATTTAGTATTAAAAAAATTAAACGTAAAGTTGATGTTCGTTAGCGTTTGTATTTATTTTTAGCTAAATATAAAGATGTTAACTTTTACTGATTAATTTGATCATACATCATCTCTCGTCTGTATTTTAATTAGCGAGTAGCACTGATAATGACTAGTTATTCGAAAGCCTTTTGCTATAAGCCTTTGCCTGCTGAAGCTGATGTTACACGCGTTATAACAACAAACTTCTTTGTTTTGTTATATCTGCACGTATAGATAGCTCTTTAAGTTTTAAATTATGCATAGACGCTAGTTGTATGTATTAGACCTTGTGTTTGTTTCTAACAATACTTAATATATGCGCTACTTTTAAAACTAATGCGATTATAAAGAAAAACCAAAGTTTCCATATTAATTATTTCAAGGAATAAGCAAAATAATAATATGTCTACATTTTATTGTACTGAGCTAACTTAGTTGTTTAATTTTAAATGAAAAATGATGGTTTTCTTGTTCCTGGGAATGAATCGGTCACATGAATTCTACACGAATTGAAACTAGCCAACAGTGCTCTGGTCCAGAGGCGTAATGTGATGAGCCTCCAGCTCATTCTTCTTCTGTTATGGACTTGACTGCACCAGCATATTATCTGCGTAGATGTAAGTTTTGGTCTACCGCATGTATTCGCGAAATTCGTTTTGTTTAAAAATAAGAGACAAATAATCTAGCATTTTAATGAGTTGTTGTAATCTGGGAGTATTAATTAAAATTATAAATTACCTTTATCAAACACTGCTTTCTAGTAGTTACCCAGCCAAACAATATGCTCTAGTTCACCCAACCCAAGAAACACCCTTAGTTTTATCAAGGGACATAAGAGGTTGTTACCCCCTATTATAAAATGTCCTTTTCTTGTCATAATAACTTCGTTAATACAGTCATAGAGCCGTTTTAAAACCTAGGGGCCCACTCTTAAGAAGAATGTCATACCCTATTTTAAATGCCATCAAAAAACGGTTTATAAGCATCTTATAAAGAATTAACAAAGCATTATTAAAACCCAATTTACAACCTTCTTAAAACAAATAGGCATCATGAAAAGTTTTGTCACTGCAGTTTACTTACTTGCTTAAAGCAATTTGCATCTAGATTAAAATGTCATAGTAGTAAGTTGGATTTATGACATTTGTTAAAATCCCAAGTGTGCTTTAATAATAAATATCTTCAAATGAATCTCATGTTAAAGAATGAGGGAAGTAAAAAATTAAGGTAATTATCTAATAATAGTTTTCAAGTGTGGTAATAAAGTTGCGGGGTGGGGGGGGGGTAAGATACAAACGAAGAATTCCTTGGGTAAAGGTATATAAGATAGGCTTACAAATATGCGCGCCATGAAAATAACGATTTTTAAGAAATATTTTTATCGAAATCAAAATTGGAGAAAATAAAAGTGCATTTTTATATTGAAAAGGAGCTTATTAATATGATAAGTGTATAAGATGACTAAAATGAATAAAAAACTAAGTTTTAATATAAAATTCAATTTTTTAAATCCTCAACTTTTGTAAAAAATTATTCCAAAGTGCAAACAAAATTGCGGAGAAAATCTTAAAATCATCTTGCTATTCGCAAAGAAGAGGTAAAGCAAAATAATTTTAATGTAGCCTTCTTAAAACAAGTTAAAAATTTGTTTTAAAAATGTTTCATAAGAGTTAATAAAGCAAAAATGCTGTAAAACTGCTTAAACACTGACCTGATAAAAAAAAACAATTATTATTATTATACTCTCTGTGTCAACGTTGATGCCATTTGTCATTTATCAATGGGTTGGCTTCGTGCGTTCAGCTGTTTGACCAAAAAATGTTTACAATTATGCAAACAATTGAGGTCAAATAATTGTGTTTAGCCATAATACCGGGAGTTTGGGACGACGGCAGTATGTTATGGTGGACAAACCATAAAACCTATATTACAATCCTATAAAATAATACCAAAGCGACTCCCGACAAAACAAAATAAAAACCATTCTTTGCATCACTGAACATATCGGTCTTTCATTCAAGAGGCAAAGCATGAAAGAGGGATGTGTTATTTGCGCTTTTTTTTTGTTATTTGTAATTTATCTTGATATGATTCTTCTGATTTCTGATGCAATCAGTAAAAAAACAGTGGTACATTGATGATTTCCATTTTCCATGGATAATAGAGTTTTTAAGTTTTACAATAATAGTTATTCTTTTACCTTTTGAAACACCCAGACTTTCTAGTTATATTCCACTTATTGCCTGTATTTAATAAACTCATTTTTATTTTGATTTTGTTCTTCAAAAAGGTGTTACACAAACATGAACTAGTTTTATCACAAGCTTGTCTTCGGATAATAATACAACTCATAGGTTTTATGGCTGTTTTATTTTTGACTTAAAATAATTAACAAATTTGTAGAAGAAAAAGATATTAAATCTTTTTCTTCTACAAACAACAAACAAATTTATTTACCACCTTAGAAACATTTTTGAATATTCTAAGTTCTGAAATACATTTGATTTAGGGTGGTAGTAAAGAATAAACTGTTTTAATTAAGTTAAATTTAAATTTTAATATTTTAATATTAATTTTAAATAATTATTAAAACCAATTTGAACTAAAAGGCTAAAAGCTTTACGAGATTGCTTTAACGCTAAAATTAAAACCTCTTTTTAAAACCTTTAGTTTTTGTAGTCCTATTCACATTTAGAAAAGCCGTCATAAAACTCATAGCTTTTATTAGATCGCCTTAAAACCTTCTTAAATTTTTTTTAAAACAATTGGCTTATAATTTGCTTCTTGGGAATGCAAATTCCGTATCTAAATAGTTCCGATTAAATTTTGAAGTATTCCTTTTAAAAGTAATTAGTACCTTAGGTATAGTTATGTTAGAGTTATATTATAGGTTATATTACTAGTCCAAGAAAGGTTAAGAATCATTTTAACAATACAATTGTAATCTTATCTAAACAAATTTAATAAAACATTGCCGTGGCATACCCTGAAGATTTTCATGAAGAGGGGGATTTAGGATTCAAAGACAAGCTGAAAATAACAAAACCAAAAAAAAAAATGAAAATCTTATGTCTAATGCAAATGTTATATTTTAAAATATTCATTATTAACATATTTTTTTTCATTAAATCTCAAATCCCCTTAGTGGTACGCCTCTTAAAGGGAATCCAGTGAAGAATATGAGCGATTTCAAAAAGGAGGTTATCTGATGCTTTTAAAATGTGTACACCAATTTTGTCGTGAAGATTTGATCAATTTGGACGAGATGTGCCACAGTAGTCCCACAGTGAGTATACTGAAGAAACTAATTAGCAGAATGTTGCCATATTAAATCTTTTTTGCCAGAGTTTCCAGGACCATTTATTAATGCTTCAGTATTATATTATATATATTTTTTATAATTTATGTAATATTGTGCAATATATATATTATCTAGAAACTTACAGGTACGTTCCCCGAACTAGGGAAGAAGGAATTAATTTTTTCTTCAGGTTATACCTGTAATTATAAACCTTGCTGAATGCTGGTAATATTAAATAGTTTAATTCTAGACCTTACTTGTGTCAATAAGGTGTGTGGTAAAGGTAAAAAGGAAGAGGGTAATCTAAAAATATCGTATTTCATCTGGTTTCGAGGTCTTTGGGACCACGAAGTTATATTCTACTAAAATCATTTTAATGTTTGACAATTTATATTTTTTATATGAATATAAATACAACACATTTTTATATGAATATGAATATATTGAGGCTGCTTAACGTGGTCCTAGCAAAATTTTTGATGCAATTGTCCTCAGAATTTGTTTGTTATATTAGAAACGTGCAAAATTGTATCCTAGGTTTATCCTCGAAAAGCTTTAAGATAACCCTTACAGTAAAACTTAATATAAAAAAACTCAAAATGTATATGTATATTTTTTCAAGTTACGTACCACTAAAAGCCCGATATGATCATATAAATCTTGTTCCCAGTAATCAATCATATCTAGCCGATTTATGTTCAGTAGTACCACAAAGTTTCTTTCGTTAATAAAATAATATGATTCTTAAGTAATTTTTCAAACCAAAGTTACCAACATAAATCACTGCAATTATTGCCCCTGCCATGGATAATTTCGTCTGTTATTATTTACGTCACGAAAACTATAGATTTTACCTTCCTCATACCGGAAACTATATTATTTGTTTCATGATTAAGCGCTCTATAATAGAAAATCATTATGTCGTTAAAACTTAATCAATCAAGCATAAAAACAACTCGCTATGTTTTTTGTTTTAATGTTAATACTATAATGTAACTATATTAAATAAATGTCGCTAGTTATTGCTAAAGCATTTATTATTAATGCTTTGTTTTGGAGTTTGATGTAATATTGATTTATTCAATGTTCTACACCAGTAATATTATACAATTTGCGTGACATGTATTGAAAAGCAACCCGTACATAAAATAACTTTTTCACAAACTAATGTAAAAATTAATTTATACATTGGTTAATTGAATTTTATATATTATGCAAAGCAATTTGCTCTTCTGATAATTTCCTTTGATCAAGTGCAGGAAATTATTTTCGATTAACATGTATGGCGAATTTTTACCATACCTTATTATATTATATAATATACCCATTACATACACATACATACACTTGATACTTCCGCGCTTATTTCCAGGTATGCCAACTCAAGATTATCTTTTTCTACGGCTGAAAACTAGTCGTATTGTATTCCTAAAATATTACCCCATAGAGGTCTCTCCCTAAGGGTTGTAGTCATGACAAAAAATCCTCTAATGTTTCCGATTTCCGTCGGTCAGTCTCTCTGCGTATTGTCCGGCAGGCAGTTGCAGAAAGATAATTTCTACTAGTTTTATCAAAGCTGATTTGTAAAGTGCTCAACATTTGCTCCACGCCGACAAAAAATTAACCTAAGGTAGGTGACCCTATCCGGCAGTGCCCCAATTCTCCGCAGTTTCTAAAGTTTTTAGGTCATAATAAGGATTTAAAGCACTATTAACACTAATAATTAAAAACTTTTGTTAGCAATGCTTAAATATTTCCGATTTCAAAATCAGTCAGTTGAACTTATAATATCTTATCTTCTAATCATATCTCACAAAATATATTCTAATAACACTTTTTCTGAGGAAGTGCAGATCTTGTCTGGTGTGCCTCAAGGGTCTCTCCTTGGTCCTTTACTGTTTATTATCTACACATCTGATATACTTAAGTCTTTAAAATACTTTAAAGTACAGGCTTTTGCGGATGATACCCAGCTTTATTTTCACTTCAACCACCAAGATTATTTAAATGTTATGATTTTTTGTACCTAAAAAGGAATTTCTGACAAACAATCTTAATATTGTCTTGGATGATGTGTCTTTTGCTAAGGTTGATTGTGTAAAGAATTTGGGTGTTGTTTTGGCTACTAAAATGAGGTTTTGTGAATACATAAAATTATTAATTAAAAAGTGATTTTTGTAATTAAAAATATGTATAATAACCGTCACATCCTTAGTTTTTACATGCATAAAATGCTTTGCGACTCTCTTGTTCTGTCCAACTTCAATTATCGTGACTTCATTTATGGTCCGTGTTTAGACATCATTGAGAAAAACCGGATACACAAAGTATAAAACACTGTTAAGGCTAATATTCGGATTGCGAAAATATGATCATATTTCATACACATTTAAAGAAAGTAATTGGCTAAAAATAGACAGGCGCAGGGGAGTTACATTTGGCAAACTTTTTGATAAAGGTCTTATCTAACCCGTGTTTTCCATTAGCTTTAAGAAATAAATTTATATCTCGTTTAGATATTCATTCCAGAGACATCCCATTTCCAAATAAGATAACAATGCCCCACCATCGGACTGCTATATTTTAAAGATCATTTACATATGATCTATTAAAGTTTACAACTCTTTACCAACTGAACGAACAACTCTTAATGAAAAACAATTTAAAAAAAAAAATAAACAATATTTATTAAACATAATATAGTGATTATTCATTCATTTTCAATGACCTGTTTTTTAATCATTTTTTAAATTGAAAAAAGTACTATCCACAATGATTTTCATTTAGGTATATTTTAAATTATGAGATTATTTATTTTAGCTTAGTTAGCCGGATAAGTTGGGTTTAGTAGAGTAGCTATCTAAAATGACTGTGCCTTGCTTTCCCGGTAATTTTTTTTATGTGATAATTATTTGTAATAATATCGTATTTATCGTAATATAAGACATTTATTATTATTATTAAATTTAGAATATAATCAAATTGCCAAAATTGTCATACATTTGACAACAACGCCCAACATTTCTTGTTTCTTTTAAGGGAAAGGAACGTTACCACCGTTACGGTAATAACGAAAGGAGTCGTAGGTATATGTAAGTAGTCATTATTATTTAACACGTATGTTAGCAGGTACAACAAACATTAAGCTGTTTGACAAAATGTACTAGATCAACAAACAAAAATCTTTTTTCGTTTTTATGCAACTGAAAAAAAAAATATATAGCTTTAAATTATTGAAGCAAATATTTATTAAAATTACATATCTTAATATTAGAGTGATGTAGACTAGTCAGTCCACGAAATGTATCAAGATATAATATAAACAATATTATTCAGGCAAAAATAAAAAATTGTGTCATTTGCCTTTTTTTACAGACACATAATAGTTCTCCAAATGCTTTCTTCTTGTCGGGACTCATCAGTGCGTCGATCGTTAGAGAGAAAGGTTAAATAATGAAAAAGAATTGAATTCATAATTTTAAAAGTTATCAGTTTATTTGACATGTAAAAAACTGCTATGTGTCTGCAAAAACTTAAAGTAAATGGCACAATTTCTTATTTTTGCTTAAACAATATTCTTAATATTATATATCGTAACAGACTAGTCTAAATGTTAAGGTATGTAATTTTATTAAATATTTGCTTCAATCAATTTAAAGTTAGATATTATCATTCCCACTTACTTGAATCTAATACATTCCAAAGTTAGAGACAGAAAAACCTCGATTATTCATATTTTCCTGACAACTGCCGAATTTTAGGCCCACGGTATATTTACTAAATCGTACCTTTTCACTAGGACACTCAGACTTTATATCTTGCACGAAACCCATATTATCAGTCTTCACCTACTCCGTTAGTCCGTAGATATTTCCTAACCCCAAATAATACACTACTCTAACATAACAACAAAAACATCGTTAACGAAAATCATTTAGAAACTTAACATCTGGGAAATATCTGCGAACCAACGGAGTAGATAAAAACTGATATTATGGGTTTCATGCAGGATATAAAATCTATGTGTCCTGAGGATGTAACAATATAATTGCGAAACGTCGACGATTTAAAAAAAAAACTTTTGCTTTTTTGTACTGGATCCTAACCCCTAATAATACACCACTCTATCAAAAAAACAAGAGGATCGTTAACGAAAAACATTTAGAAATTTAATATTTGAGTAGGTAAATACTGATAATATGGGTTTCATGTAAGATACAGAGTCTATATATGCGTCCTGAGGATGCAACAATAAAGTTGCGAAGCATCGACAATTTAAATAAACACTTGTTTTTTTTTAATGGATCTTAACCCCAAATAATTCGCTGCATTTTGGATCTATTTGCACCTGATACTTCTACACAGGGTGTACTAAAAATGACATATGCCTAAAATGTTTTTAATTGGATATTCTGTTTGTTACTGGTTACTACGGCTTATTCAACCGAGAATTTTTATTTTATTTGGATCTCTTTTTATTCACTAGATTCAATGCTAGAAAAGTCTTGGTGATTTTAAGTTCTTATATTTTCTCTACAATTAAAACTTAATTTTATCAAAGTGGGGAATTTTAACATCTTATCTAATCATCTGACGCTTCTGAGGTGCAAGTCTTAAGACAATACGTTGCTATGTACAGTGCGTTCGATTTACGTTGATAACATTTTGACCTGCTATACCTTCTTTAGTTTTAGAAATACCAATGTAAACCAAAAAAAAGAAATTGTAGGGTTGCTCAACACGTTTTCATTAAGTTAAAAAAAAACAAAAGACTCAATTTTGTATGTGCTTTAAATGGGTATTTATTGCAGATTATAAATCTTATATCTTGTTTGATAACTTTATCTTCAAAGGCACCCGAAAAAATTTGAGTCAAACCTTGCCGTAAAAGACAATCTATTTCCACTATGTAATAGAGCGTTTTCCGCCTCTCTCTAACACACTTTCTCTTATGGCAGGGCTTTTCTTAAATTTCTCGAGTGTTTCTGTCTAAATTAAATTTAGCGGATGAAAGACAAGCTTTTAATATGTTTTGTTTATGCTTGGCGTTGCTTTAATCCTTAAAGATAAAGTTATCAAAATAAATATATTCATAATCTGCAAGAATAGATCCATTTGAGGGACATATAATATATAGGGTGTCCCATTAAAAAAATACAACTTATAGTGATATCTTGTAAAATTGATAATATTTTGTTTTTTTTTATCATTAAAAAAAATCATAAACAACCAAACAACTATGGGGCTAGCTAAAGGAAACCTGGCTGGTTAAAATGTTATCAAGAGAAATTGGTCGCCTGCACAAATATCCCAGAAAGAAGAAATTTCCGTAATGTTAACAATACATTTTTAGCATAATTCCAATAGCATATCCTTTACCCAAATTCATATATCATTGTCCATTACTCATTGCAAGAGAATTAAAATCGATTGATTTAAGATAATTCGTACAAGTTTGGTTTTTTTTTTCTCCGCGAGGAAACATAGTAACATTATATTTATTTCTAGTAAACACAGAATTTTTTGATTTTTTTTTTATTTTAGAAGTTTAAATCAATCTTTAAAGTTTAAAATTTAAAACTTAAAAGATTGGTAATAACTGGTTGGTTCGCTATGAACCGGTAAAACTTCAATACTGTATCTCTGTATAAAAGTAATGTACTTCTGAATACTTCTAAGATGAGAAAATGAGTTTGTTTTCAGCGGTAGATCAAACATTATTTTTCAAATTTGAGGTAGTGTTCGAAATAATAGAGAGATCGTAAGGACTGCCCTAAGAAACATATTTTGCAACGATACAACGACCGTAGCGAATCAATGCAAATCATTTGACACAGGCCTCATTATCAGCAGTTGCGAGCTCGATGTCGATTCTTGGCCAATGCTCAAAGAGGTCCTCCGTGCTATCCGCAGTATTTGGACGGGAGGACACAGGCACTGAACCCCTAATTAATTCCAGCGTTGTATGTTCTCAGAGAAGTTTAGGATTATTATTATTATAGCAAAACATGCTTTTGAAGATATTATGATAGCAAAACATAATTTTTGGAGATGGTGGAATAACTTAGTGGGGGAGTAAAGTACAATAGAACAACTGAACTTGAACTGATCTTAGAATACTCATTGGATGCTCAAAAAGCACATTAATAAAATTTAGCAAAATTAAGGACGGCTTATATTTACGACCCAGTCAAGAATTTGAATCACAACGACAACGACTAACGACATGAATAAACGTGCAAAATTTTCACATCTAAAGCAAATCATTGCTTTATCAAGGTATTCCGTATTGTATGGGTCTTCGGCTGACGTCAAGATAACCTTTTTAAACGAAATTTCTAAGACGATATGTGCCCAGAAATTGTCAAATATCTGTTCTATTGCTTTATATATTATAAATGAATATGGATCGGAAATTAGAATCCTGTCAAAAATGACATTAGATTAGATTCATTTTTGGCTTAATACAGAATACTTAGTATCAATATAAGTAGACAGCATTTCAGTTTTATTGAAATCAGCGCTTTTCAAATTTCACCATTCGCAACGCTTTTGAGTAGCTGACAGCAATTTTACTTGTCAGCAATAGCAATATAATAAATGATATAAAAATTAGCTTTGGTAAACCGAGACATTAAAACTGTCGCCACCTTTCAGTCTAATATTTTAAAAACTACTTCCCGATACCGCTTGACTACAAAATTTGCATGAGAATCAAATATGTGTGGCTAAATTGGTAAAATGTTGGTCTCGATCTAATACGATAAAAATATTTATATAACTAATTTCCATTTAAGCATAATAATTAAGCGTAATATTACGATATTCGGGTACATTTTGTGCGAATCCTGCATGGCAAAATAATATTTGTATACCAGCCTAATGAAATTTTGAAAAAGTGACAAAATATATTGTATTTTATACCACAAAATTTAAATGACGATTTAAATTAATAAAAACAAGTTTTAAAAATCGGTAAATTAACTTTGAGGAATTGCCCTGGTTAAGAATTCCCCCTTTATCAGGGATAGAGAAGAACAGGGCTACTGTTTAGTATATAAAGGTTAGAGGAAGGATATGGAATTCTTTCCCTGTAAGAAAATGTATACTTGAGTAATGACGCAATGTTTTTGTTTGGATATGCTTATCGAATGTATGTGTATATCTATAACTGAAGGCGTATAAGATTGGACATTAAAGATTTTAACAAATGAAAGTTTTGGACGGCAAAACCGTATAATTTGAATAATTGTTAAAGATGAATATATCATAATGAGTCTTTTATTGAAAGAAATAATATCGGATACGTGCTCGGAAATTTTTTATATAATATTTACAAAAGGAGAAATTACTGAGATTTTGGAGAAAGCCTTATATCAGAACTCTTTAGTAATGAAAGTAATAACAACTATGGTGTTAGCCGAAACTTGAAGGAACAGATGAGATCAATGATATGAAAGTACCTAGCAACTAATATGGAATCAGCGATATGTCTCGAAAAGAAAGATCAACCTCAAAAGTATAAGTTTAATTAAAGCCCAATGAAATAATGTGAGACATATAAGTATCTAAAAGCAAAATGTTCAAATAAGAGAGTATAACTTAAAAAAACATCTGAACTATGCTGGCTTGCTAAAGTTCCACTGTTACAGTCGATGAAAACTAGATTATAAAATTTTCTTTTCTTCCGAGGTGGATTCCTGTGAATAATTTAAGTTAGTAATATTATAATTTATATTTGTTAGCCAGGCGATATCTTAGCTTGATGTTTCGCCATGTCACCTCGGACTCGACGTTCTTTAATTTTTATTTAAAGATTTTTCCCAACAAAAGATTCATCACATTCACAAAAATGTAATAGAAAGATGATCATCAGGCTTGGTTTTAGTCACATCATTTAAAGGGTTTTCTAGAACTAAAAACTGATTTGATATTAGGCTTGTTTGCTATACCTACGAATGGGAATAGTTATAATGAAGCGATTTGGCTGTTGAAAAGGAATTATCTGTTTTAATATTTTTAATAATTAGTTCGTGTATCAACGACTATTTTCAATGATTCTACTTAAGGTCATCTTCTATATTATAATTTTTATACCCAAAGGTTCCTTGTTGACTCAAACATGAGGTTATAACTGTGTTATAGATCCAACTATACCTTATATTTTTGCTGCTGAATGATTAGACAACTTCATGAGATTCAGTTCAAGCCTTACTTACAATATGATTGGTCAATCTAGCTGAATATACGTCAACAGAATAGAAGAGTTTTGAACGTTTTATATTAATTCTATGAGTACTGCCTGAGGTGAAAATTAAATCTTAACGAACGAATAATGTAATTGCTACAAAACCCGACGGTATTAAATGTGGCTTGGCAGGATCGATAATTTGTTTTTCTGGGCGTTGGATTGGACAGCGAGAAGTAGTTGAATATCCAGCACAGTATACGGATCTTGCTTCACTTGATTTCTTTCTTTAGGGTTTCTTAGAACAGCCAGTATTTTTTACAAAATCCAGTAATATGCAAAAGACTACAAATAATGTTATTGTATTTTTATTTCACGTGTCACCAACGTCACAATTACGGTACTGCAGGACATGTTCCAGAGAGTGATAATGGATCATCTTTTAGTCAGCTAGTTTGTTTTCCATTTATTTGTCTGGTATACTGTTTTTTTATAATAGATAATTTATTTCTCATTAGGCGCTCTAGTA